>JAEBDU010000145.1:0-94199 GCA_016802625.1 Heliconius numata | reverse complement strand
TTTACTTTTATTCTAACCTAATACTTCTTGAATACATTTTAAATTCAAATCTTATTTTCTTTGTGTATACGGTATACACTGGATTTTGTTTTATTATATCTTAAAGCTATTTTTATATGTGTATAATATTTCTAGAAACATATTTAGTGTAGTGACTTAGTAGCTTAGCCCCAGTAAGCCACTGTGGTTTGAAGGAACAACGTCTGTGTGTAAACGTAATGGGCGACGATTCGATCTCCGTTCGGGGGAATGAGCCACTTTCGTTTCTCAGCTTTGGTACTACGTACTTACATTTAAATACATTTGGAAAATACAAACAGTCATATCATATAAAGCAAGCAAAACTTGTTTTACTTCAATTTTGGTGGAGGTAAAGGAACATTTTGAAATATATAATTTCGGAAACACGACAGTTGTATGTTCGATCCCCATTCAGGATACTATATAAATTATTTATATACAAATAATTTTAATTTTCAAGCGCGGAATTCTTAAACATACAAGGTTACCAATTTGTGTAGACATACGAGAACTATCATTTTCTCTGTCGACCCTACTAAACAGGAACAAAAGTTGACCGTTGCTAAAAACTTTTGTATTTGAATCGTTAAAAATGCACTTTATAAACAGCCGATCTGTTCCGTTGACTCTTTATAAAGCCAGTAAAGTTTAACTAAAATACTCTATACTTTCATACTTAAGAATTTAAAAATATTAAAAATGCTAATCGCTGTCAGCAAGCTGAACCGATTTTAATGAAAATTACAGTTTTCAGTAAAAATAGGCTGCTAAATATGAATGATTGTTTAGATTACTATTTAGATGGACTAGCTGGGGTATTTAAAATAACCAATTAGTTATTCATTATATCTTCATACCACAAGTTCAGAACGAAAGTGAAATAACTGATAATATTACAATTTATGGCAAACCCTAAATCAACTGAGATTTATAGCTATATCTCTTTTACTTATACTGGATCACAACCTTCCTATACTTATTAATAGATATTAAATACAAACTACTCACCCTCTCTCATGCACTCCTGCACTCTCTTTGAACAAAGAAAGGACAAGTTATTCTTGATTATTTTGTATTTTAATAGTATCTGAATGAAAATCTAAATATATAATCATTTTATTTTATTATCTTAAGGCTGCATCTTGCGTACAGCAGGGTAGGAAAAGGGAACCTAGTGTTCAAATACTCCGTCCCCAGCTCAGTTTCGAAACTTTATAGTTGTGGATTGAATCTCCTCTCAGAGGAATGATGTGTTAAAATTAGCCGTGCAGAATAAAAACATAAATATTATAGTGTTAGAAAACGGAAGTGGTTAACGTTTTTAAAATAAATACGATAAAAATACATACCCTTTATATGTTTTTAAAGTACTCGGATAGAGGTTCCACCCAGGGCTTCTGCCCACAAGCAACTGTCCGTTTGACACAATTCCACGAGTTTTTCACCTAAATCTACCCACATTTACACTTGTACGCTAACAATAGATATTCAACAAACTTTCTTTTTATAAACTTAAAAATAAACAAAATGTCTATCATTAATTAATCTTGTTCGAACGATATTTATATACAAAACTTTATATGAACTTGTTTGAAGAAACTAATTTAGTAACATTATAATTTCCCACGAATTTGTCTACTAAGTATAGTTTATCTGATAAGTATAGTTTATCTGATAAGTATAAAACTAATATTACCATAATATATATGAAAAAGGTTAATTAACGATGCTTGTGAGTAAAACTTTTATACATTCAAATAGAAAACCAATATAGAAATTGTATTATATGTAGATTCTATTTTCTCTTTTATTTGCTAGGGTTTACTTTGTTTTCCAGTTACTGCAATAAATTTTATTTTGAAGTTATTTTTTATTAATTGATATAGAAAAAAGCATATTTATTAATTAATCTATTAATCAATGAGCTGTCCATCAGTTTACATAAAAATAAATTTATCGATGCATATTTTTATATATCTCTTGTAAGATGATTTTTAATGAATATCAATATTATTTCAATGTTTCTTCTTTTTTTAAACGTACAATATCTGAACGTAGCGTACCTCTTGGAAGCTGTATGTGGCATCAGGGACAGTTTCTGTCGCAGTTTCGTACAACTAAAAAAAATTGCATTTGCTTATACTTTGATGTGTTAAAATGATCAAAATTTAAGTTGGCATTTTAGATAAATATGGTAATATGAACATTTCATCAAGTAGCCTCTTTTTTTTTTCAAAATTAAAATGGCGGAACTTTAATCCCATATTATAGCTAAAAAATATCTGGCAAAACTCTTGTTTTCGTAACAATTAAAATAAAATATTATAATTTTTCAAAATGATTACCGAAATAACAGAAGATATCACCATTAAGACATGAAAGTTTTAATTATGTTTTTTCTTTACAGCTCTGGACCCCTCTAAACATAATACTCTTCAACTTGGTGTGCTCCGATTTCTCCGTGTCAGTGTTGGGGAATCCCCTGACTCTCATCTCCGCTCTGTTCCATCGATGGGTGTTTGGGCACACCATGTGTGTGCTTTACGGGTTCTTTATGGCGTTACTTGGTAAGTCGCTTTCACATTCTCTTACATTGTAATATATTTAGTGTTGAGGAGTAAGGCCATCGTAGCGTAGCGGCACAGCGTTTGACTAGAAACGCGACGATTGTGGGTTCGTATCCCACTCGGGGGAATGAATTATTATCATTTAATTGCTTTGGTGACACAACGAGGTGTGGGCTTGAATTATGCCATACAACATGCAATATCTTGGAGACTGCGTGAAAAACAGAGCATCTTAAGACTACCCTAAGCAGGATAGCATGCTTTATGATACAATGTGAAGCTGAAAAAAATATACGAAAACTTCATTCGTTCATTTAAAAATACTTGCGCTTTATAGCGTACTAGCGGACCCGCGCAGCTTCGCCCGCATTTACTATACGAATATTTATTAATTTATTTTCAAAATCTTATTATTAGAAAAAATACCGAGATATATGGAGATATGTACTTACGGGTAAGCATTGATTGGCTCGAACACGCGTTGGTTTAGATTTCGATCGTCGACATATATCGCCTCAGTCAAGAGACGTTAAATTCCCCAAGCAACACGCTATACCTATGAAATGAGAGAAAAGGATTTTTGCATTGCCAATAGTGCTCTCACCACCGTAACTGTTTTAATAATTCATTGAATAAAAAACTAGCTTTCAAATGCAATTTTTACCCCATAGCCATATAAAAATAACCAAGAATTATATTCTATACTAGCGACCCCCTTGCGGCTTCGCCCGCTTTTACTACTGGATTATTCATATAATGTATGTTTGCAAAGCACTTAAGATAATGTGAAAATTAATTAAACCCTAATGCAACCCGCATTTTCGTAGTTTCAATAAGGATTTTCCAATTGTTTTACACAGCAAGGATTTTTTAGTAGGTACCGTAATTTTCAATCTTTGCTACTAATCTTTTCAAGTACTTATTAAAATATATTCAAATGACTATTTTTAGATAGTTAAATGACTATTTTTAAACGGAAAAAATTATAAACAAAAACCTACCTACTAATAACTACTACAAAAAATATATCGCGCTGAAATAATACATTCAACTCCAATTATCCAATACGTGCAAACGCATCTAAATCTTCGTTGCTATAAAGGCAGGCGGGTTTTTTTTTGCTTGTGGTTAATGCTGAAGAGGGTATTCTGTCCCTGATGAAAAGCAAGCACTATGTGGCTGTCTGTGAGGAAAATTAAATAGAATGCATCGGCCGGGAATCGAACCCGGGCCGCCCGCGTGGCAGGCGAGCATTCTACCACTGAACTACCGATGCGTGTAAGGCAGGCGGCGCGGCGGACGCATGGCGACTGGCGAGCCGTTTCGCAGCAAGGATTTTTTGATATTGTAACAACTTCTAAAGTACTTATTAAAATGAAAAACAGTAAAAGACAGTTTTGATCTACATTAAATGGCCAACGTAACTAATATACTTATTTATATGCTGAGAGTAAGGGATAAGTAAAACTTGAGTCGATATAGCTGAAGTGTCAACGGCGTGATGTGTCAACAATTAAATGCGTTTTTCTCTAAAACTATTCGCAATTTAGAAATTGTGTAAAAAGCAAATTTTATCTACGTTTAACGTAGAAAATTAATAAAGTATTTTAAAGGATAAGGATTAATACCATCATTGAAAAATATCCCTCACAATAAAAAATATATTGAAATTATTATTTTTAGACAGAAAAATGATCACTACGCGTTATTCTTAAAAGATACGAATATGCCGTCGCGGACTTTTTTGTAGATCTCATTAAGAGGAACAACACTTCAGTACATTTTTTTCATGTAGTACTTACCATTAAAGCAGCGCATGCGCGAAAGTGTCTCAACGGGTAGGACTTTATTCATATTTATCGTATTTATGTTAATTTACATAAGAATGTACAAATAATAAACTATACTCGTATATAAACCTTCTACGAAAAATACTCGACCTAATGGTGAAAACCGCAACAAAATCCGTTGGGTGGTTTAGAAGAAGAAGAGTTAGAAACAACAGACAGACACGAAAAGCGACTTTGTTTTATAAGATATAGGATAGGAAGAATAACAAATTCTAACTCAAAAAAACATTCTAAGTTTTATCAAAATCGGTTAAGTAGTTTTTGAGATACGGGTCTCCGCACACATTTTTGTGGGACAAACACGAGTATATATAATTATAATAAAGGTACTTAGGTAATTGAAAAGTATTTGAAGACTATTTTAAATCCAAATGGAAACACTTTAACTCTCTGGATAATTGAACTGCCGTTTAGTATTGCTGGACGAATATGAATACTTTTAAAGAAAAATTAAATTCCTTGATTTCATAACATTATGTTTATATAATTCTGATATAAGAGCGTGAAGTTATTAACTTTGCAAAGTAAAACAATGAAAAACCAAGCAGCTTTATGGAACTAAGGTGCCCTAAAGCGTTAGCTGGTTGGTTCAAATAAGTTTTATGGTCATAATATATTTTAATTAGACCTAAATATTTGACATTAATATATTAAATATTTGAAATTTGGTGTATCGGTTTCTGCTTTCTCGTTCCACAGTTATAATTTAGAATATAGAAGTGTTTTAACGGGAACGCAGTGTCTTAACACTAGACTAGTAAGTTACCGACAGCTAAAAAATAAAATAAATAATGATAATAACTTAACAAATACTATATTCTAACTATACCTCTAGGGGCTATTTAAACTTTGAATATAAATGAAATCGAAGTTAGCAACCTTATTTTAAATTAAAGTTGATTTTCATTTTCAAACAAAATTTTCAACTGTACGATACAAACATTGCTCACGTTCCCACACGACGGTCGACTACGAAACAAATTATACTGGAATCATATTTACTTTTGTGAAAGCAATTGAAGAAGAACCAATTGACGGAATGCTCACGTTAGAACGGAATTGTATCGTTGTAACTTTTATTTATTTATTTTTGCTTGTTACTATTTATTTTTGTCGATATAAAAAATATAATTTATTTCCCAAGTGCACAGTAACATTAAAAAAGAAAATCACGCTGCGTGTATCCAGCACGCTGAAGGGTACGCAGAGGGAACCTAGTGTTTCTACACTCGTTCCCAATTTTCCGCCAAATTTTTTGTGGCATTTCTTACTGAGTGGCGGGACTCAACGCCGCGCTTTGCCTAGATTCCAGACTCCATTTTTTTTTTTTTTTATTTAATATTAAAAATTAATAACGCTTCCATTGGCTCATAGCTTTCATTTACCATTTTCTGTCCATCTGTCAGGACTGTTCTCCTCAGGAACTCGAGGGGCTTAATTAAAATCAAATATACGTCAAATTAAAGTCAAATATCCAAGTCCACAGTCCCTAAGAGCACAGAAAAAAGTTAACTTCTAACAGAATTCAATCAAAAAATTCCTTGAGTAGAAGTAGATAATGTATATACTGTATGATTTTGCTAGAAGTAAAAACTTACAGTATAAAAAAGGAAAAATTACGAAACTTCATAATTTATAAGCATTTTTATCAGTTTCACGCTGTATCCCGCATACAGCAGGATAAGCCAAAATTGGTTCGAAACCATCGGTGGACGACTCCGACTCACATATATTATATTGCAATTTAATTAATAATCCTTAAAACCAATAGTAGTACAGAATACAAATTATTTTTCGAAATTGTGAAAATCTTTCTGTTCATAATTCTTAAGAACATTCTCTGCCTCTCTTGATAACATTGCTATTACTATTGTTTATGGACTGTTAGCAGATTTACACTCTAAGCCGACGGACGATATGTAAATACAAATTAATTTAGCTTCAACCTTCGTTTAAGGAAATCTATTAAAATATTAATATCGGTAAACTCAAAATTCCCTTTGAACTTTATAATGAGCGTACAAGTATGTAGGCAAGAGCATTTGTAATTTTAGAAAAATAATGTTTATTCACTACTTCCATAGTATTATGTCTTATAAGATTCCATTTTAGGGTAAATCTGTAACTTAGGCCCTAAACATTTCTTAAGGCAGAAGTTAAAAGAAATTAATGTTGCTTTTCAATACATTATTGAAAATTTTGTGTATGTTAAGAAAATTATTATTATTATAAAGATCAATCAAATCCTATATCTTATAAAACAAAGTCGCTTTTCGTGTCTGTCTGAACTTTCTAACTCTTCTTCTTCTAAACCACCCAACGGATTTTTATGCGGTTTTCACCATTAGGACGTGTATTTCTCAGGGAAGGTTTATATATAGTTTATTATTTGTACATTCTTATATAAATTAACATAAATACGATAAATGTGTATAAAGTCCTACCCGTTGAGACACTTTTGCGCATGCGCTGCTTTAATGTTAAGTACTACATGAAAAAAATGTACTGGAGTATTATTCCTCTTAAAAAGATCTACAAAAAAGTCCGCGACAGCATATTTTTATCTTTTAAGGATAACGTGTAGTGATCATATTTCTGTCTAAAAATAGTAATTTCAATATATTTTTTATTGTGAGGGATATTTCTCCATAATGCCATTAATCCTTATCCTTTAAAATACACTATTTCGAAATTGCGAATAGTTTTAGAGAAAAACGCATTTAATTGTTGACACATCCCGCCGTTGACACATCAGCTGTATGTTACTCAAGTTTCACTTATCCCTTACTCTCAACATATAAATAAGTATATTAGTTACGTTGGCCATTTAATGTAGATCAAAACTGTCTTTTACTGTTTTTTCATTTTAATAAGTACTTTAGAAGTTGTTACAATATCAAAACATCCTTGCTGCGAAACGCGCCCCGCGACGTTTTGCTTATACAAGCGCGTCATGAGCAGTCATCGGTGGTTCAGTGGTAGAATGCTCGCCTGCCACACGGGCAGCCTGGGTTCGATTCCCGGCCAATGCATTCTATTTAATTTTCCTCACAGGCAGCCACGTAGTGCTTGCTTTTCATCAGGGACAGAATACCCTCTTCAGCATTAACCACAAGCTCGAAAAAAAAACCCGCCCGCTATAGAGGCAGAGCAACGAAGATTTAGATGCGTTTGCAAGTATTGGATAATTGGAGTTGAATGTATTATTTCAGCGCGATATATTTGGTTTCATATTTTTTGTTGTAGTTATTAGTCGGTAGGTTTTTGTTTATAATTTCTTCCGTTTAAAAATATTTTTAAATATCTAAAAATAGTCATTTAAATATATTTTAATTAGTATTTGAAAAGATTAGTAGAACAGATTTAAAATTACGGTACCTACTAAAAAATCCTTGCTGTGTAAAACAATTGGAAAATCCTTATTGAAACTACGAAAATGCGGGTTGCATTAGAGTTTAATTAATTTTCACATTATCTTAAGTGCTTTGCAAACATACATTATATGAATAATCCAGTAGTAAAAGCGGGCGAAGCCGCAAGGGGGTCGCTAGTTAATAATAAATATAAGTTTTATGATATGTTGTCATGAAGAGCTACAGAAAATTAAGGGCTCTCTAGAGATATTTCCATTAAAAATATATATTGGAAAAGCCACCAGAGCGGCCCTTAAGTTTTTATCTGTATCGATATTGAATGTACATTACGCTGATTAATATTATTAAAAAGACAACTTGTATGTATTGGACTTTAACTGAGAATAAATATTATTTATTATTATAATTATTATTATTATTTATTAAGAATATATATATAAGAAAAATAACGATCCTCATTTACTCGAAGCGTCATTTTTCTTAAATTTGAACATGTCGTGTTCCCAATGTCTGGAATGGCATTTGTAATGTAAAATATTAAATTGTTATAAAAATAATATTTAAACTAACAAATCACCTGGAGTAAAAGCTTTTAATGTTGTTTTCTGTATTTATTGCAGAAACCCAACTTGAGTTTTTATTTCAAAGAGTGGAATAATTAATATTATTATATATATAAATATTATTATTTAATTAGAATATCGTAACTAAATGGCACATTTCAGTTTAAATTATGGTAACGATTGCTTTGTCTACAAAAGGCCGGCCATTGTAGCTTCTGTGGCAGAAGACTATGTTAATTCTTACAAGGTCGCATCTCAATTACATTTAATTTAACCATTCCTTCACAAGTTGATCTACGATCTAACGTCTTGAAAGCTATTCGTGTTTGAGAACGGTCATTATTTAATGAATTGTCTACTGAAACTCAAATAATTAAATGTAAATGTATTATAAACTATTAAAGATTGTCGGGAACGTGGTTTTCGATCTTGTGTGTGCATGTTTAGTGTATAAATAAATATTAAATCTTTTTTCAAAATAAAATTATATCACTGGATAGTTAAAAATCGACGAATTCATTACAATAAACGAGAAAAGGGCGCATCGCGTACGGTGACGGGGAAGTTACGCCATTTTGAAGTTAAATTGCATATCGCCATTTGCCATTATAGCCCAAGATCCCAGAGCTTCCAAACCTACGTCATTTTAGCAAAGCTGATTTTTTAAGGATTATTAATCTAATATGTAGTTAAGACGGTATGAGTATCTACTTACTACCTTGATAGTGGTGCCTTTTCAGAGGTAGCGCCAACTAATGGAATGGAAAACAGAGTGAATCTCGATCGAAGTTTAATGAAAAACAAAAAATATTATAAAAAAATATTATATTTTTTTACAGGTATCACATCAATCACAACACTAACTGTGATATCGTTTGAACGATACTTGATGGTGACAAGGCCGCTTAGTTCAAGACATTTGACTTCCAAAGGAGCAGCTCTGTCCGTAGTGTTTATATGGACTTACTCTCTGGCCCTTACAACGCCACCCCTGATGGGATGGGGCAATTACGTTAATGAAGCCGCTAATATCAGGTAAGATAGAGACTTTAGAGACTTTACATAAAAAAATCTGTTAGTGAACCGACTCTGAGAAATTTGTATGAAGCAGTTATATTTTTTTAGTTTGCTATACCCAAAACGTAAAACGGTAACTAAAAATTACTAAGACTCTGCTGCCTGTCTGTCTGTTACCAATCTGTATCTCATGAACCATGATAGTAAGACATTCACAGAATGTTAAGTTACATATACACTTTAAAATAATTACATTAAAATTAAAACAAATATTTAAGAGGGTCTCCCATAAAGCAGACAGACAGATTGTCAGCAATATCCTACGTGAAGTACCTATCAAGAAAGAATTATATAGTATATATAAGATTTTACTTGAAATTTCGTGCTATCACAATGCTTTACGACGCTCAAATTGCTCCACTGAAACCGATTATTGTCCATTTTCTTTTCTCCTTTATTGTTATTGGATAATTTTGCTAAAGTTTTATTTTAAACGCCATTACCAGATTGTCTTATGAGCATGTGATTGAGAAAGATTGTGGGACAATTCCTTCTTGCCTAATGTCGAAAAAAACACTTAGCTGATAAACATTACTGCGGTTTCACAGCTCAACATGAAATGGCTCCAGAATTCGGCGGAAAATGAACAACAGAGAGTCTTAACACTACGTTCCCTTTGCCTACCCTGATGTGTGCGGGATGTAGCGCGGCGCTAAATAAAAAATATTAAATATAAATTGCTTTTTTTACAGTTGTTCAGTAAACTGGCACGAGCAGTCCATGAACACGCTGACGTACATACTGTTCCTGTTCGCGATGGGGCAAATAGTTCCCTTGTCCGTCATCACGTTCAGCTACGTCAATATTATTAGGACTATGAAACGGGTAACTTTTAAAATTACTTACTTTTTATTTAATATTTATTACATTTATTAGTTCTGGCTTTTAAAAAACATGTCTTTTTCCTCATGGATTTATCCAATGCTCAATCCAAAAATTAGCATACTTCATTCAAGTAAAATTTTTTCAAATGTGCTAAAAAAAACACTTTGGAAGTGTTAAAAATGTTTAAAAATATTTTTCAGAACTCGCAGCGTCTAGGTCGCGTGAGTCGGGCTGAAGCGAGAGCCACCGTGATGGTCTTCATCATGATCATATCGTTCACGGTCGCTTGGACACCTTACTCGCTGTTTGCACTAATGGAACAGTTCGCTACTGAGGGAATTGTAAGAATTTTAGACGTCCTTTACTTTACTAGCCTACACATTACAAGGTAGGCAAAGGCGGCCGAATTTTTAGCTACTCCATCCCCCACGCACCGCTCTATATTCAAGATACTACGAGTGTTGAGTTGTAATAATTTTGTATTCTGTCTTCTTACCAGACCAAGGAATGAATATAATTCATTCCCCCTATTGGAAATCAAACACTGTGCCGTTGCACTTTGGGTACTTAGAATTTTTAAACACAACGTTTAGTTTTTTCATTTAACAAGGCGGACGAAGTTTGGGGAAAAGCTAGTAATACATATCGATATTTTATCATATCTTCTGGTTTCAAATAAAAAAAATAATATTCGGTATTATACGAAATCCAAGTCGTTGACATTGATGACGGCGTCATTGGTCATTAAATTATCTTTAACTAGGTGTTATTTGTTAACAACTAAAGTGTGGGAGGATAAAATTAAGTAAAACATTTATTTGCAGGTGTCCCCAGGGGCTGGAGTTATCCCCGCTCTCGTAGCTAAGAGCTCAATATGCTACGACCCCTTAATTTACGTTGGGATGAATACTCAGGTAATTAAGTAGTTGTGTCTCTTAAGTTTACTAATTAATTATTATCATTTAAAATATCTTAATGAGACGTAATATTATTTTACGAGAGAGTGCGAGCTTAAATATTAAGTATATCGTACAAAAGCTGTGTAACAGTTAATATGTTTTTTTTTTCTTAAAATACTTTTGATATATTTATTAATACAATAATGAAACTCGCTATTTTTTGCAGTTTCGACAATCTATCAAAAGGATTTTTGGAATTCACACCAAAAAGAGAGGCTCTAAGACTGAAAAGTGTTATAATAATACAATAATATCCCCTGCTCACAGGCAGTCGGCGTATAATGATATAACTGTACGATACAATTCTTCTGACACACTTGCATCCAGTACGCCCAAGAGACAAAAGGAGAGATTCACAAATACTACTGAAGATTCAGACAACCACTCTATTTCACTGTGCATTAACGATGTAAATCGTCCCCCAACAAAAACATGCGAGCTATGTACTATCCAAGAAAACAAAACAGTGTCTGACGTTGAAAGATCGGTTGATACTTTATATGATGAAGAAAGCTGCACGAGCAATAAGAAATTCGAACTTGTTTTTGGGGAATCCTGTAACATTTTAAAAGAACCCTCGCCCATACTTACTTTTGTAAATTCTGAAAAACTAGTATTCAGTAAGCCACTTATTGTGGCACAAAAAACGATAAATATAAATGATACCGTAGCCGTCGAAGATGCTAAAGATGAATCGGAAACGGAAGGTGAATACGAACGAACACTTAATATAGCTGCACAGAAGAGGCCTATAAAACACAGCTTCTCTTTGGACTTAGGCAAGGTCGTTAATGAAAGTAAAAAAAGAAAATTCTCAATAGAAACGAAGCTAGACACTTTCAATGCACCTCGAATATTTTTCAAGGACCGAGTTGTCACAAAGCTTTTTGACTCGGAATCTAAACAGCACCACGACAGCGTTAAGAGTTATCTGTGTAATAATTACAAATATGACAACGACAATGTGAACTTGTGACAATTGTGATAAAAAATACATAAAACGCACAACAAACGGCAAAACAATCAGTAAGCTTAAATGTATAGAGACCTAGAGTCTGAGCCTCGTTTGCAATCGTCTCTATTTATTGGTCAATTTACTGTAAACTGTTTGAATTTTGAAAGTTCTTAAAATCTCTTCTTCCTCTTCTTCAATATCCCAGTGCCCAATCCATTCAAACTCCATTCCATAATACCAAATTTAGTTTTCCATATTTCCCATAGTTCCTACGCCTTATCTGGTGACCATATTGTTGGTTGGACCTGTGGCCCCACGCAAGCTTTCTAAAGGACCGGTTTCTTTTGAACCTGAGTATTATAAAAAGTAAATAATAATATTTTTCCTCTTTAAAATAAAAGTATATATCATAGTTGAATAACAATAATAATAATCCTTTGTTCTTTACCCACGATAGCTTTTATTTTCAAGGACGTACATCATAATGTTGAAAAACAAGGATCAACATAATAATGTTGAAAATGTTGCTAAATTGTCATGCACAGACGATAATTTGGGTTTTATTATTCTAACTTAACCACAGTGGCACGCGGTTAAGTGAGAATAAGTAATAAGAATAAGTCCGCGAAAAGTAAAGCGAAACATGTTCAAATATTTATAGCACTAGGTCCCCTCTGTCTACCCTGCTATACGGGAAAGAGAATGAAGCCGAGAAAAGTAAATAAGTAAGTGAAACGACATGATCACGAGATCTATTCTATTATAAGGAATAGAAAATGGAGAATTCACACTTAAATATTCTTTGATATAGTGTATTGTCACTAAACAATATTTTTCTATAAGAGAAACATAGTATAAAAGAATTTCTTTCACCAATTGATTAGAGACGATTGTAAACAGCTGTAAGTTTTTAAGAATGAATGTTTTCGTCAAGGATCTGTGATAAAGTCATCAGTGCCAAGAAAAATATAATATACGTATATTTTTTGGAATGATAAAAACGAATTATTAGACTATTGTATGATCAATTACATTTATATATATAAGGTGTTATACTAATAATAATCCTTTAAGGATTTTTTTAAGAAATCAATATTTAACGACATCGAATGAACGAATGAATGGTTACGCGAAAAGTGAATTGTCAATTGTAATAAAATTTAAATTTAACTATTAAGTGCAGTATGTATTTATATTTTTCTATATTTTATTAATAATACTTTATTATACTTATATCTAAATTTGTCTTAACATAATTATATTTAGGAAAATTGCTATAAATTTCTCTATTCACTCTCTTATTGTTAATAATAATTTCTCTTTAGCTTTAATTGAGATATTCGACGCGCCTTTTTTATTAAAGCCTATTTGTATAAAATATATTATTAAAATCTTTGATTTTCACGATTATTACACATTTTCAATTGAGGTATTTAACTGGATAAATAAATATTCATTTTCAATAACAGTCACTCACGTCACGTTTTACAGGAGTCCGTGGGCACGAGGAGACTGGTAGCATCAGTTTTTCAGTTGACATAACGATTATCTTATTACTTACTATAAACTGTTCGAAACGTCCGTGTAGGGTTCCAAAAATGTATAATACTGGTAAAAATGTATAAATATGTGCCATTAATAAATTTAAATTGTGTTTTTTAAAATATGTTATTAAAGCCAAGCTAAATTTTATTTGTTTTTTTTATATATAAAATTATACGAGTACCTATAATATGTAAAGATGAAAAAAAAAACATTAAAAAAAGTCCATCCCAGTAGTTTTTTCTTCTCTTACTTATTTTAATTATCACAATTTATTGTTATACTTTAAGCTACATTTTATATTTGCATTTAATTCAGTCGTATGTTTGTTAAAGTGGTTCTTTTTAATGAGGGAAACGTTGCTGAATTTTTGAGAAGTAGTCCAATTATAATCATCTGACGTTACATAAAATAAGTAATAATGTTTTAACATATTTAGTGTTTATTTTAAACTTTAACACCAACACTTAAATTGTATAAGACTTAGCTTTAAATTACGCAAGTAGTTTTATATTTAAATAAAAATTTTGAAACGGTTACGTCCGTAAATCACTAAAATATAGGTATATTTTTAAATCATAATTAAATATTATTCAATTAACTGTGGATTTTAAATAACCACAACTGTTATAAGAATTAAATTAGCTAAATAAATTAAAACGTTTACTTTTAAAAGCTAGAAAGTTTAATTATATACTTAATATTATGTAGAAGACCAAATATTTACTCTTATTTATATCTTGTAAATCTCTTAAATTTGTATCTTATTTTTAAAAAAGGTTTTATAAATATTGTACAGTTATATTTTTTATTAAAATCTTAAAATATTGTTAATTAAATTTAAATATTTCTGAACTTTGAATGCTTAGAAATTTAACATAATATCATCGTAGTGAAGTGGGATAGCGTGAATATACGGTGGTTTTGGGTTCGATCCCCAAACGAACAAATTAATACCATTCCCTTGCTATGACAAGACAAACTGAGGCTTTAAGTTCCGTCATACAACACGCAATATCTCAAATCCGGACAGAAAGTAGAGAAAATAATATTTTGACTTTAAGTTTTCCTTGTCTACCCGGCTGCTGTTTTTCTTGTCTACTGTACTGGTACGGAATAAAGCGTTTAGCTTAAAATATTCTGCAGTATTTAGGTCTCGAGAATGATGAAAGGAATGTCTAAAGAAAATATAATTATAACTATTTTAAAAGACTAGCTTCCAATTCTAATTATTGTTATGTAATATCTGATAATTTGTACACGATTGTGTCGTTTTACAGAATTTTAATAAACATATTGTATGCATTTTAATTTTTGTTTTATTTATATAAATCTGTAGTGTCTGTCCGTAACGTAACCTTTATATTAAGAACTTTTGTTCCAAAATAAGTTACTTTTTAACAAAAAACAAACCGACTTCAAACAACAAACTAAAAAGTAAAAAAATAAAGAAAGATTTTGTAATTTTGAAGTCGGTGTAAAGTTATTGTAGCATTAGCTTGAGGAACTTAGGAGTGCCACAAAAATATTTTCCAACACCATCAATTGGAAATTACAGCTTTTGAATATTTTTATGTTTTAAAACTTTGTCAATAAACCAGAAACTTCATGGAATACAAAAACACTAATAGTCGGTGTAAAAAGCACGCAAAATAATTTCCTTCAAACATTTGGTTACGCATGTGCTATTTAAATAGATATTGTTTTGAATGTCCAATATATCTGAAACGGTAGAATTACAAGGTAAATGTGGCTATTTGGGGTAAAAATTGTTAGTATTACCCTCCTCTATCACCGCTATCCGTTTATCTAATAATATTGATATTATATTTTTATTGCTATAGATATTATTGTTTTAGGTATTGTTGTTTTGATTAAAATTAATTCCTGATTCCTTATAGTTTTGACGGTGCTTGCTTACAGTACATCTACAGTCCAACTATATTTAAAAATCATCCAGATACCCGTTAAAGGTAGGTTATCTTATCATATATATGTTTTATTACGATAATCTATAGCAAATATATGTATAAATATGATGAACAAAATCTCCCACTTTCCAAATCTAGAACACCATTAAAATTTTTGAGTTTTTTATTATAAATTTTAAAAAAATTAAATGCATTTGGTAAATATAATTAATTTTAAATTAACTTAAATCTATGAGGAATTTTCGCTGGCAGACTTCTCTTCTAATAGTATCTGGTGATGACTTTTTATAACAAGAAGGTAGTAAATACTGACAACTGGAAAAAGAGACAAAAACATATATAAATTAAAATCTTATACTTACATAATTTATGGTATAAATTGAAGAATGAAGTATTCGTAGGACAATAATTGGGTTTAAGTCTAGAATGGAGTAAAATTGAATCCTATCCAGTTTTATATTAGGCCTTATCTGGCATAGCACGGTTAACAGAGAGAACGTAGTGAAAGGCACTCGTTTCTCCACTTTTCACCTGAGTGTATAGTGCTCGTTGAGCTAAAGCGTTGAGCTTCGCTACGCAACGCTTTAGCTTTTCTCTCTTGTTTATTTTTCTTAGCTTACCGCACATAGCAAGGTAGACAGAGTATACCTGGGAACTTAGTGATAAGACACTCCATATCCCACTTTCCGCCAAATTTTTGGGGCATTGCGTGTTGAGTGGCGGAAATCAACGCCGCGCTTTGCCTGATTACCAGAGCGAAGAAATGACAATCTTACTCATAATTCATTCCCCTGAGTAGATAACCCACAACTGTCGTATTTACAGTCGCACGCTTATACGCCCTATGCCACGACAGCCTTGAGTGATGATGGACCCTTTGTTCATCGCATTTACTTTCAGGCAAAAATATAAGATGTCTTAAAAATATTTTTACTTACGCAAGTTAATTACTCCTTCTATCACTTTATCCACTTTACTCGAGTCGGTCGCCAGCCTTACGATAAGCAAAATAGCGTAGATGATGAGGGACACCGTACAGTATATTAGATATGCCTTAATAAGTTTCGGATTTCTCTGAAATGTGAAAATATGTTTAAAATATAAATCTATTGTGCATACGAGTATGTACTTATGTACAATATTTATACATGCAATCAATTTTTTTTTTCAGGAGCAGCGGGAAACTGGGAATCTAACTTAAACTAACCTAGCATTAAGACACTCCGTTCACATTAAGATACTTCGTTCGTCACTTTCCGTCAAAATCTGAAACATTACGTCTTGATTGGAGGATCTTAACGCCACGCTTTGCCTTGCCTTTCATTTTCTCGAGTGGGAATCGAACCCACAACCTATCGTGCTTACAGTCGTGGAACTAAGTGTCTTAATGTTAGATTCCCGACAAAGTTTGACGTTGATTACCCATACGAAATTCGCAATATTCCTTAAATAAAAAGAAAAATTAAAAGAGAATATGCCGTATGTTGGACGGAGCCTCTCAGGTTTTTCTTTTTCCCTCTGTCTACCCCGCTATTTGCGGGATAAAGCGCTAAGCTAAAAACCACACATACCTTGTTAAGTCCAACCATTAGCACGACGGCGAAAATGAATGAAAGGACAAAGTAGGAGAAGAGCACTGAACCTAACCAAACCAAATTGAAACCCGACGCTGCCAACTTTATTTCGGGAGAAGCCTGATATCTAACCCCAGTTAATATCAGTGATACTGAGTAAATTAATCCAAAGATTGATCCAACCTGAAACAATACTTTAATTTATATATTTTTTTTATATAAATAGATAGATAAAATAAATAAAAAAGAGAGCAAAGAAACGGATATATACATTTTAATTAATAAATAGATATAATTATTATTTTATTAAATATTGTTAGCGTACTTGTGTAAATGTGGGTAGATAGATGTAGGTCAAAAAAGACTAAGAAAAGACTAAGTAATGGAATTGTGTCAAACGCGGGCTTTATTTATTTAAGATTATTTAGGAAGGAACTTACTCGCTATCCGTCGTTCAAGCAGTGTAAAATACGGAAAAATGCCTGAAATATAATAATATAGAAGATATTTATCATGTGTTGTTGAAATGTGTACGAAATGAAGCCAAGCGGCCTCTTTAGCTAAAGTCCTATGTTGGCATTTGCAGCAGTATCTTTGCAGAGCCTCTGACGAGTAAGGCTCTAGCTCTGGCTAAGTACTCAACTCATACGGGGAGACATAGTCAATGTTAACGCTAAGCTTCCATGTAAATTCCAGATTAAAAGAAAGATCTTCGCGAAAATCAATTTGTGCACATTAAGTAAATAAATATATTAGTGGTTGCCAGTCTTACTATATTGAGGAACGCTAGTATCAAGCATCCTTGCTCCAGTGACCAGCAACAGCAGCATTTCTTAAATAAAACCATTTTTATTCTGAAATAAAAGAAATAAAAGTATATCTTTAGTGTAATATAAAATAAAATTACAGCAAATTAGCAGTGCTTCTACTTCTTCTTAATATACTTGATATTAAGAAGAAGTTATCCTACTTAGTCAACAAGTAGAGTAAGTAGTCATAAGAATGCGCCAACAAGTCATAGAAGCGCATTAGTTAGCAGTAAACGGAATATACTATGAAGCTGAAAAAGCCAAAAAAAAGTAATCTCTTCTAATCACATTATGTTATGAGGCCAGTCGTGGCCCAGGACAATGCATGACTATAAACCCGACTGGTTGTGGGTTCGACTCCCAATCGAGGAGTTGCAATATTTATTTAAATTTATGTTTCGCTCTTGTGCAGAGGCAAAACGCGGCGTTAAGTTCCACCACTCAACACGCATTATATACAAGGCCCTTAAGCTTAACGGGCATCCTCCGGTCACAAATAACACCAGTAATCTATATATATAAAATCGAAAGGTCACTCACTCATCACGAATTCTCAGAAACTACAAGTGCTAGGAATCTCAAATTTTGCATAGGAGTTACTTATAGGACGTAGGTGCTCGCTAAGACGGGGATTTGCAAAAATTGCCTTCTAAGGAGTTGTTTTTGGAGTTGAAAGTTTGTATGAAACTTTGTTACTACAAATGCTAGGAGTCTCAAATTTTGCATGGACGTCACTTATAGGACGTAGGTACTCATGGAGACAGAAATTAATAATAACGTAGTTCACGCAGGCGAAGCCGCGGGCGGGCCGCTAGTTTATTTATATAGTTATTTTAGCCAAGCAGCTGCGATGCGATGGTATCACTCCTAGCGACTACTTGTCCATCAATGATAAGGGGTGTTGCAGTTTGCTATCTTCGTTACACACCATATATTGGGTTTTCGCAACACTCAACATCGAGCTGCCTGTCTGTAACTGGTTTCCATTCACAGAGAGCTGATTCTCTCTGAATTTAGGATATTCGATATAACATTCATTATATCAATAACTCGCGATGAGGAAACTGCATGAGATTTGTCTTATGCAGTTTCACGTTGAAATTATAAACAAGCGTTTCACTGTAAACATGATAGGTTGTGGGCTCGATTCCTATTCGAAGCAATGAAATATTTAACATTTTTGTTTCTCGCTCGCTTTGGTAACAGGGCTAAGCGTGGCGTAGAGAACCGCCATTTAATCACTAGGATCTCAGGTTCCGTGCCGGATAGAACGTGAAGTTAAAAAGACTTATAAATAGAAAACTAACTTATTAAAACATAAGTAACTACCTATGTAATTATAAGAAAAAAACATGCTTTTACAAAGAAAAATCATTATTATTTTATTGTGAAATATATATATTTTAACACAAGCCTTTTAGTTGTCACAAGCGCACTCAGAGATAACAATTAGTGTTAAACTGACTTTAGATGTATACGGGTACAAGGTAAGTATGAAATGCGACCTACCTATGCCTATATATTATTATTTATACGTAAGTACATCCTACTAAAACTATAAATGTCAAGATTTATGAGGATGGATGCTTGTCTTCTTTTCACGCAAAAACTACTAAACTGATTTAGATAAAACTTTACAACTACAGTTTGTACATTAGAATAACACATAAGCCACAACTTAGTTAAATATGTAATTTCGTATAATTAATTTATAAATACACAACAAACTAAGAAATAAATAAATATACATATAAGTAAATAAGTTGAGATAATATTATTCATAGAAGATTTCGCATATAAATAACAAGTATTTGTGAAACCGACTCGTCAACTATTCCTTTCGCTGAGACGCCGCCAATATATGTATAAGTAAAGTCAAAAGTCAAAGTTAAATAAACAAAGTATAACCTGCAACCTAACTTTCTGTCTCATATTTAAACTATGTACTATTAAAATAGCCAAAAAACCTATTTTTTATAATGAAACAAAAGTATGTTTCTTTATAATCACTATTGAGAAATAACATGAGATATGAATAAACTTACTTTTACTATAGACGTGCAGATAACGGAACTTGTAAACACGAACTGAGTGAGGACTGACCGAGCGTGGAGGCTCCTATAGTGTAACTTGTTTTGTTTGTGGGAAAACCTTTAAGCAAAAATCTTGTCGATATACTTATTAACTAGCACAAGCCTTACCGCATATTTTTGATAGTTATTAAATCAAAATTGTAAGCAATACTACAGAAGTATCAATTATTATTCTATTCATATTCTATTATTCAGCATTCTCCACCAATATAACTTTATATTCTCTTACTCTTATTTCTTGAAATTCCTTTACTCTTCTTTATTTCTGTCTAATACATTAACTATTAAAGTTGCCCAACTATGGAATTCCTTACCAATTAACATCAGATATGCCAAAAGTCAACAAAAATTTAAAACTTCACTTAAAAATCACTATTTGAATATTTAATTAAGAAGCTTTTGTTTTAAGCATCAAAATATATACTATAAAAGTGTAGATTTATTTATATGTGATTTTTATTGTTTATCAATATATATTTATTGACGTATAATTATGTAGTACAAAATATACGAGTATATGTTATTAATGGTGTGTATTGTATAAATATTTATTTATATGTTTATTAAGCGTAGCGTAGGGCGCCCTCCAGCTTGATGGACCGACGACCTGAAGAAGGTTGCTGCCTTCGACTGGATGCGGAAGGCGGAGAATCGGGAGCTTTGGCGCACCCTGGGAGAGGCTTATGTCCAGCAATGGACCCGAAAAGGCTGATTTGATTGATTGATTGATTGATGTTTATTTTATTTTATTATAATAATAATAAAATAAAATAATATAAAATAAATTTAATAAAATAATATCCTGCAATTTAATGCACCACCCACCATCTGTTTTGTTCAACTCCATCGACCAAAGGTTTCCTGGAAGAGATCGCTTTAAGCGGGCCGCCTTATTGTACATGTCGTATCTGTTAATATGTATAAAAATTGTGTGAATTTTTATTTGTAATGAAGTTTATCGTAATGTATTGAAATTATAATGCATACTACATGGGGTAAACATATAAACAGCATAAATCTCTATTACCTATATCCTTTGCTTTATCTACCCATACTAATATAGATATTGTAAGAAACTATTGGAAATATTAAATGAATTAAAACCAGGCTTCAAATAATTATTAAACAACTAAAGGAAATTATCTAGCAGTCTAATAACAATATCCGGTTCTAAAGAATTCATCGGGCAGAGTGACGTTAGCAATCTTCCTCTCTCGGTCGCCGTTGACAGCCTTAAAAAGTGCCAGCCAGTAATTAGAGTCGTCCTTATATAAACTCAATGGTCATTATTTCTAAAAATATTATATTTTTATTGTTATAGATATAATAGTTTGAGATATTGTTATATATTTTATGATTTAATGAATTTCTAATTGTTTTAATTTTCTTTCTTTATTATTGTTTTAATTGTGCTTATAGTGCATGCCGACTGCACTGCCATCTACCAGGTTCCATATTAAAAAATCATCCAGATTGGGTATCTGGATCTGGATCAGGATTGGGTAAATATTATAGGTTGGTTACTTGTCATATATATGTTTTATTACATTAATATATAATAGCAAATATGTAGATATGATCACAAATAAATGAATCTAGAATACCATTAAAGTTTTTTTATTACAAAATACAAAATGGAAAAAATTTAAATACATTTCTTAAATGTTATTAATTTTAAATTAACTTAAATCTATATTTATATGTGGAAACGGAAACGCTTAAACTTTTTGTACTCTATCAGGCTTGTCTTCTAACATTGTTTGATGATAACTTTTCATAACAAGAAGGAAGTATACACTGACAACTGGAAAAAGAAACAAAATATATAAATTAAAATTTTATAATTACGTTTTAAAATAAGGAAACATTCGTACGATAATAATTGGGTTTAGGTCTGTTTTAAGTCAGGCACGGTAAACAAAAAGAACCTAGAGTATGAGACAATGCGTTGGGTTGCGAAACTCAACGCCGTGCTTTAGCATTTTTCTCTCGTTTATTTTTTTTAGCTTAACGCCTCTATCCCGCACGGTAGGGTAGGCAGAGGGTACCTGGGAAAATATTTTTATATAATTATATATCTTTACTTACGCAAGTTAACTACTCCTTCGATCGCTCCACCCAAGCCGGTTACCAGCCTTACGATAAGCAAAATAGCGTAGATGATGAGGAATACCAAACAGTATATTAGATATGCCTTAACATGTTTCGGCTTGTTCTGAAATGTGAAAATATGATTAAAATATAAATCCACCACGTAGAGGGTAGGGAACATAGGAGGCAGAGGGAACTTGGAAACCTAACTTAACGTAATCTAGTGTTAAGACAAACTTTTCGTCAAATTCTGATAACATTACGTGTTGAATTCAAATATTTCATTTCCACGAGTGGGAATCGAATCCACAACAGGACACTTCTCGTAACATATTGTTAGTATCAAATACTCGTAAAGTAAATTTCCAAATCTTCATTCTGGTGTCAAGGCTAAGCGCGGCGTTGAATTTCGCCGTTTAAAACGCGATGCCACTAGAATTCCGCGGAAAATGTGGAACTGAGTGTTTTGAGATAGAGAGTGAAGGGGAAACGGGGCGTCAGCCTCAGTTTTTCGATTTCATTTCGCTATATACGGGATAAAGCGTGAAGTAAGAAGAAGTGAAAAACCATATGTACCTTATGAAGTCCAACCAGTAGGACTATGGCGAAAGCTAATGAAAGGACAAAGAAGATGATGAGCACTGAACCTATGCAAAGCAGCATGAAACCCAGCTCTGACTCCTTTAGTTTGGGAGAATCCCGAAACTTAGCCCCAGTCATTGTCGTATATATTGACAAAATCATTCCAAGAATTGATCCAATCTGAAACAAGAGTTCAATTTATGTATGTTTTTTACACAATTGATAAATAAATATATTAGTGGTTGCTAGTCTTACTAGATTCAGGTACGCTATCACGAAGCATCCTGGCTTCAACGGCACGCAAAAGCAGCATTTATCAAAGAAGACCATTTTTATTCTGAAACAAAAATAAATTAATTATAGCTATAGTTTATTATAACATAAAATAACGATATCGGACCACAAATAAGCAGTACTATACCTACTTCTATATATGAAGAAGAAGATATATATAAAATATTTTTCTTTCCTTTACCCTACTTAGATGAACTGTGGTAGAGGATTATAGAAGAATCCAGAAAGAAGTAATTTCATTCTAAGATCTAGTTACCGACTTATGAAAAAGAGATATACAAACATAAAATAACAAATATACCATATAATTATTACAAATGATCATAATAACAAATAATCACGTCTTAGACTTGAATCCTGTTTAGATATAATTAATAGATTATTCATTATTTATTATTTAATTATTAAAATAACAACATGATGTATGTATCGAAACATGCATAATGCGCCGACAAGTTGCAGTGGCGCATTGGTTAATTGTAACGATGATTACGAGTTCAATATCCATTCGATGGAATTAATTATTTTCATTTTCCTGCTCCCTATGAGTAAGAGCGGCGTTAAAACCCTCGTCGTCAGCCTTCGCGCCATACGCAATGTCTCGGAACTAAAGACGTGTCTTAGCATTATTTACTTACTAACTACCCTTTCACTTCTAGAAAGTAATAAGATATTTTAATAAACTAAATATCTTAATATAAACTCATTAAAGAGTAACATGTATAACATTTTTGTTTTTAATAAAAACGATTCATTTTTGATATATTAATTTATACAATTTTTTAAATCTATGAACTTTCACTCTAAACCTACAAAGACATACATATAAAAACGATGCCACGATTGCCCTTTAGATTTATATGTATGTACTTAATAAGTCATGAAAAATCGTGAAAATATTTCTCGATATGCTTACGCAATGTTTTATTAATATTATTATCCTTATTGAAAACCTGTTATTATAGTACAAATTAATCACAATTATTTGCAAATTAACATATAGAAAAACATGTTATTTATATATAAATAACAGTAAATATTATGTTTTGTTATATATGAGGAAAACCATCTTCATTCCTTACAACGCCTTCACCAACTTTTGTTGGTAACATTGCATAAATATTATATAAAGGTGGTTTCTATATATCCTTGCCCTCTAAACAATGAGCAAAGGATAACTCTATAAAACTAATACAAACACGTATTTATTTTTAAGTTATAATTATTATTGAACTACTGTTCTTTTATTTGTACTAAAACAAAAAATAAGTTGTTAATACTTAAAACAAAAAAATATTTTTTATCTATAATAAAAAAAATACCTATGGTGGCTTCCTGTAGGAATGACGCTACTGATATTTCTATATACTTAATAATTTTAAAATGTTTATTATAGTCTAACTGTATTTTTATAAATATAAATTTCCATATTTTTGTTTGCCAATGTCATAATTATAGGTCCCCAGAAAATACCAGATAGACATAAAAATAAGTATAATCTCAATCAACAGTGAAACAAATAAACGCATTAAAGAATTACCATATCAACAAAAATAATTTTAAAAAAACAATAATGTAAATATTTTCTAATATAAACCTTAAGTCAAGTTAAATAAGAACTTATACACTAGATTGAAGACGTCATTATTTTCAATATTAAATGTAATAAATACGTTTCTAAATCAATTTATCCAAACTATAACGAATTGATATTGTAAAAACACCAAGCTTAACCTTGCAGAGTTCATATAAATTTTGGACCTCGAGTCAAAAACCGGTCCATGGCATACCGCAAAAAATCCATCAACAATAAAAGTTACATACAAACATAATACATATATATATGTAGAAGGAAGAGATTGGAACAGATATTATATTATCTTAGATGTTTAATGTTTAGCTTTAATATTATTATCTGTAGCCACTGTTTATAATATTACTGGCTGTGTTCATGTAAAAAAGACAATGTGTCAATACGTTTGTATAGCTTCAGAGGAAATGATCGAAAAGACACTAATTGTTGATTATTGTGGAATTACGATTGGCTGCCGTATGTTTAAAGACTCCTACATGACTTTTATTAGACCAGTGAGGTAATTTGACCAATAACGCGGAGGCTTATGCCTTGAGTAGAGTCGTGACGTGTGATGGTGAAGTTCGATTTTAAAATAAGGAGGAAGTTGACGATCGTGGAATGTTTTAGTGTTCTGATGTTTTTGACGATCGTAGAATGATTTAGTCTTCTGATGTTTTGGAGAAAGGAAGGACTAGTGACGAGTGTCACGAATCTGCTGCGTTATTCCTGCTTGCATTTACCCACAATGGAGCCCACAGGTCCAATAAGAGTCATTTACGAGCAATCTCCTACATATATATATATAGGAGGCCGTGTCTGAATATCGACGAGGTGGCAATGGTTATGACACTCCGTAAAGGAAATATTTTTTGTAAGTTTCACGCTGTATCCCGCATGCACCAACAGCCTAGGGAGTCTAGTGTTGAGACACTCCGTTCCCCACTTTCCGTTGAATTCTGGAAGCATTACGTGTTGAGTAGCGGAACTCAACGCTCCCTGTGGCTAACTTGCTATATGCGGGAAAAGTGTGAAGTTAAAAAAATAATACATTTGATTGTAGACGAAAACTGCTAGAGCAATTCATATTTTTATGTAATATCCTCAATCTCAGTGGATAAAGTTATCTTTGGATTCCCCCAAAATCCTAAATCTTCAAATGGATGGAAAGACCAAAACATAAAAGTCGTTAGGTTTTCACCGCCAACCCCATATTAAATACAGGTTATGTAAATAAACGATATGAGACAAAGAAATATATTTAAATGAAAGCTACATATATTAAGATAAGGAAAAATAACGATTACAGATATTATGTTTAATTACAATATTACAATAATGTTTAATGCAATTCCTTAATTACTGCATAAATGTTAGTATTTTTAACAATACTAAAACCTAACAATATACACTGTTCAGGAATATTTAACGCATAAAATTATATGGAATTAATATTAATACATTCATTATTCGCTCTGGCACCAAGGCAAAAGCGCGGCGTTGAGTTCCGCCACCCAACACTCGATGTCTCGAAAACTCGGCGGAAAGTGGAGAATGGAGTGTCTTAACACAAGTTTCATATACTTACATTACTATGTGCGGGATACAGCGTGAAGCTGACGTGATGATGATGAAAATTGTGATATTAATATTGAAAAGAGCAACTACTGAGTTTCTCGCTGGGTCTTCTAAGCAGAAGTGCCTTTCAGCCAGTGGTAGCTTAATGTCCGTTAGACGATTCAAAAACTAAACAAAAGTCTATTGTAATAAAGAGAAGATCATATTTAAAATTTGAATTGAAATTGAATTTTACGATTCAATTGCTACTCAAGGAAATTAAATATTTAATATTGTCGTTTCTTCGCTTTAGTACAAAAGCAAAGCGTTAAATTCCGCCACTCAACTCGCAATTCCTCCAGAATTATGCGGAAATGAGGAGCGAAGTGTGTATGTTTACTACGCTGCCTCTGCCTACCCAGCATCAACATACAGCATAAAGCTGGAAAAAAAACCTTAGAATAAGCCAAATATATGAAGTTAAATATTCCTAGGATTCAATATATAACCTTCAACTACTGCTTCTCAGATCAGATTCCCATAAGATTACGTCATTACGATCGTGAAGCTAATGTAGGTGGTATCTCACGAGCTATTGTGGCGCAGTTACCTCGCAAAAACCCTTCTTATATAAAAAATATCTTTTGTTAGGTTACAGTTTAATAAATGAGAGACTTCCAAATTATTTAACAACTGATTGAAACTAGATATGAACCTGCACTCTCCTTTATTCGCGTAAACTCTTATCAATTGCACTTAATTTTTGTAGCGAAAATGAAATTAGTAAGTTAAAATTACGAAGGTATATGTATTCATAATTTTTGTTAAGCTTTTTTACGCAGTAATATACCAGTTTAAATTAATTTAAATCTATATCATCGATAATTCATTTGAAATCCAACGTTATTGCAATAATAATAAGGATTCCCTTAGAAACTATACCTTATACTGAGACAAGGAAAAGCCAACGTTTCGTTTTATTGCTCAATGGAATTTCTATAACGTAGAAAGTTCATTGAATATACTTATAGATCTAGTTTTTTTTATATAAACGTTGTTCATAACTCTTTAGGAACATAATTAGGCGGTCTTCGACTTTAAATACAATAATAGTGAGTTTGATTCCTATTCGAAGAAATAAATTATTTTCATATCTCTCGGTCTAGCAAGATTGAACACGGAATTGAATTCTGCCATTTATTCACGAATTCTAGCGTAAAGCGGAAGGAGGATCTAGACACTAAATACTCTTTACCTACCCTGCTATCATAAAAATAAAGCTATCTATATCACGGCTAAATATAAACATTAAATACCTTATAATGTAAATAAACTGGATTGAAATTGTTCCCTTAGTGTTTAGCAACATGTGAGAATGGAATGACGTAATATGACCATACGTAGAGCTTTGAACGCCAACGTAAGCTTGAACTAGTACAGTTTTAGTTAGTTTATTGGTAATATTCTAAGCAAATAGCTAAGAAAACATATAATTGAAATGTTATTTTTTAAATTATTTTTTAAACTCACGATATATCTACTTGATCGTTGAAAGACTTTGCGTGTAGAGTGAATGAACTCTTTCGTTTTTTCCCCGCGAGAGGACACTAGTTTTATGATTTATGTTATTGCTTTTTATTTACTTTTAAAAGGTAGTTTTTGGCATCGCTTAAAAAACAAAGTTATCAGTATACATGCTGTAACGCGATCGTTCGGTTCCGCAGATATCTGAGAATTTGTGATTTTTGGGAAAAAATCTTATTCTTGAAAAAATTGGCAAAAATTACAGAAATGGCCTATCCATTAAGGCCCTTTAGTCATAGGCAACTGCTAATCCGTCGCAATCGTTACATCCTGTATATATATGTGTATATAATATAATATGAATCTTTTCCTTAACGGTATTTGAAGCCTCCGTTATCGCATTATTGCACAATGTAAATGCACAATTGCAATTAATATTACTTATAAATAATATTTGTAAGCACGCCCTAGATTTATTCACTATAAATGCAATTGTGAAATTATTTTCCGCTATTGTTTTGTAGCGTATAAATAATCAAATTAAATAATATACAGTGTTAAGACACTCCGTTCCCAAATGTCGTATGGTGATAAACGTCAAAAAAAAATCTTTCCACTCACTTTCTGTCGTCTTGACGCCAAAAATAATAAATCAAACAATTTTAAATGAAAATGGAACTGTGTTATATTCGTAATAGTTGTGCTATAGCGGTTATAACAGTGTAAGATTAAGCAACTAATAGTTTTTATAAGTAAAACATTATTTTTTAACTAAATTAATAACATAGAATCATTTAAAAAATGTTAAGTGAGGGTAGTTTTGGTTAAAATTTTATTAAAATTTCGCTCTTACGTGATTAGTCAACACTTGTGATGAGTCACAACTCATCACTTCACTCTAATTATAAAAATTAGTAAAAAAAATATATTTAATATTTTCAACTTTATAAAATTAGGTAAACTAAGCATATTGTTTTAATTTACACCTTTATCTCGCACAACCGAATAGGCTGAGTTAATAAAGCAATATAAAAAATACTTCCTGATAATCCTGAGAAATAACAATCGTTTAAATATACGAGTAACTAACCATTCAGTTGATTGGGAATCGAACCCACTACCACCACGTGTTACATTAAGAAACCCCTCTTCACCACGACAAGCACATGGCCATGTGAAAACAAAACATGCACAATTACAATAATCACGCGTTAACATAGATAACCTATGAACTGTTATATCTAAATATTATAAATATAGATTTCTTTGTATCGGCAGTCTTTGTATCTGTGAATAAAAGATACTCTTACAGCTTACAGCGGATTCAAGTACCAAGATCAACGCGACAGGTTGTGGGTTTGATTCCCACTGGAGAAAATGAAATATTTAATGGGATGACTTCCGCCACGCAAATGGGGGATTGGCTTTACACGACGTTCGCTCTGCCTACTATACTGTGTGCGGGATAAAGGTTTTTTCTGTGTAGGTAGTTTTAGTACACTATTTAATACAAAAAAATCTTATTTGTTTTATAAATAAGACGGAATGTATCGAATATCTTAACAAAAACGTGCCTCAACAAAAAAATATCATTATTATTTTATTTCGCAATATTTTAACACAATTTATCTATTTATAGTGGGTACAAACGCACTTAGAGATAACAATTAGTGTTAAACTGACCTTAGATCTATATCTAAACATCATCTTGACGCTGTATCCCGCACGCAGCTGGGTAGACAGAGGGAACCTAGTGTTAAGACACTCCGTTCTCCACTTTCCGTCGAATTCTGGAGACATTGTAAGTTGAGTACGGAAATATATTCACTTTGTGCGTCTGCGCCACGACTTCCCTCACTATATAAATTTTGCATTATAAGGGTACAACGTAAATTTGAAATCGACCTATATTTTTAAATGAAAGAAAAACTTTATTTATATGAATATTCTATTAATATTATAAATATTAAAGTTTATGAGGATGGATGTTTATTCCATTTTCACGCAAAAACTACTGAACCGATTTAGATAAAACTTTATAACAATAATTTTACGCGGGTAGTTAATAAATATTAAACAAAGTAAGAAATAAATAATAGTAATATTATTAGTACATTAGTATTAGTATATTATTCACAGCTAATTTCACAAATATAAACAAGCATTTGTGAAATCGACTCGTCAACGATTCCTTACGCTGAGACGCCATCCATATATGAGTATCTATAATATACAACTTCGAACCTAACTTTATGCCTTATGATTAAACTATGTACTACTTAAATAATAAAAAAATATATATTACTATAAGAATAAAACAAAAGTATTTTTCTTTATAATTACTATTGAGAAATAACATGAGATATGAATAAACTTACTTTTACTGTACACGTGCAGTTAACGGAACTTGTAAACACCGACTGAGTGAGGACTGACCGAGCGTGGAGGCTCCTATAGTATAACTTGTTTTGTTTGTGGGAAAACCTTTAAGCAAAAATCTTGTCGATATACTTATTATATAGCACAAGCCTTAGCGCCTATCTTCGCTTGTCATTATAAAATAAACTATTATCATAGGCCACGGTGGCCCGCAATAGGAGGGCAGCTATCCACTGAGGCATCGTAGTTAGTATGCGCAAGCGATCCTGGGGCGTTTCATATTCGTGGGGCGGGTTTCCTATGGGTTTTAGTGGTTGAATTGGATTCAACTGCTTGTCCTATTGCTTATCCGTAGGGCACTTGCCTCCCGTGTGTACGGATTGCGTAACTACATTTCCCAGCAATAGAAAAGGAAACTAGCGGATGTGAATGTGACTGTAAAACCGACTGGTTGTGGATTCGATCCCCATTCGAGGAGATTAAATATTTATTTAAATTTATATTTTCATTTCTTTTGCCGCTCTGGTGTCGAGGCAAATCGCCGCGTTAAATTCTGCCACTCAACACGCAATGCCTCCAGAATTCGGCTAAAAGTGGGGAACGAAGTGTCTTAACACTAGGTTTCCTGTCTACCCTGCTGTGTGCGGGATACAGCGTGAATCTAATTTATTTTATTTTAAATACATACGTACATCACGTTAGCCGTTTCAATGTAACACTACACCTGAGGTCAGAGTTACTTCTGGTACTTAGGCCTGAATTTATAAACCGTTCTCAACTCTGAGTTTGATCTTGAGATGCAGTTTTCATAAAAAGTCATTTCAAGGTCGATCTGACATTTTACAATGTGTCCAAAACGACTAAATGTATGTCCATTTGAACACTCGGGCCGCAGGTGAAATCCGTTATATCTATATCAAAGCAGGGAAACATCTAAAATATTAAACTAATATCTGACACATCCCAGATGCAACGCAAGTTCTTGCACTTGGCCTTCAACTACAGTTTAAATGTAATCAACTTCTAAATCTGTCAAAACGTGGAAGTGCATGTTATTGTGAAATGCATTTCGCTTTAAAAACAAATTAATTGTAATTTTGCATGGAATTTATACAAAATAGAAAAGTGTGTATTTTAGTTTAATTTTTATTAGATGATTTTTCTTACAGCTTCACGCTGTATCCTACAAGTATGGCGGAAACTTAACGCCACTCTCTGGTTTATTACCAAAACGAGGAAATGAATATTTTCATTTCCCCAAGCTAGAATCGAACTGACAACCGTCGCGCTTGCTGACGTAGTATAATAAATTGCTGAATACACATTTTCCGTACGAACCTACTCGCTTGTATGTAAGACTTAAAAAATTATAACACTAATTATTTATAACAGCTACTTTATAGTAATTTGTCGATATTCCCATAGACTACATATGAGTACATAGTACATACATATGTTTAACATATGATATTAGTATTACGCAATAGAAACCATCGACATATTAACGCCATGGGGCTTCGTGGACGTTTGCTATATGTATATGTTTACTCTGCGATACATGTGTGTTTGAATCTCTCCTCCATCCTCCTCCTCTCTCCTTCTATAATCAAATTTTAATAAATTTTAATAGTACCTAATACTTTTTTATTTGTCAAATTAAAAATATAAATTAGCAATGAAATTATGTAAAAACAGTAAAAGGTACAAGAAATAGAAGTAATTTCTAAATGTAATATATTTTTATTAAGCTTCACAACTCTCAGATTGTTAAAATTAAATATTTTTTTTAATTTTAATACTAGATTAGTATTGTAGTTTAATATAATATATTTTACAACGACGTCCATAGGGATAAGAACTTTAAGATATAACCTAAAAAATAGCTGCAAAGCTGTGGATAAAACGAAATATAAACACAGTAAGTATCCGCAGTAAATTTCCTAGGCCTCATAGAACTTTTGTATTAGCTAGAGCTTTGAGGAGCTTCCAAAGTTTGATATCGATTTTAAATTATCTATGTTGAACTGTCGCTGTTGACACTTTCGAGGCTTTCGGTTTTTCTGTTTTATAAAAATCCGTGTGTACTTTGGTGTTTATATTAATTTAATTTAAAAAACTATTGAAGCTTTTAGTCTGTTTCACTTTTATCTAATACGAAATAGACCCAAAAATAAATCCCAGGGCAATATAAAATTACAAAATTCATTTCATATTTTAGAATGTAAGAGGACTCTTTCGGTCATTAGAGAGTCGGTCCGGCTAACGAAGTCCGCCATCATTACCAACGCTTTTATAAATGTTACAACTGAATAATTGTGAATGTACAACTAACTACTGTATATTGTATTTTTTAATTATAATTTTCTAATTTTGTATGAATAAAATTTTATCTAGACGCAAATTAGTGCTGGAACCCTTTTACGAGTTTTTGGGCCCGAGTCGAGCGGGTTATGAGGGATTAATGGACCAGCTAATGTTAGTAGTCCGCGGTACCCACTAAAAAGTGATGGTGCTCCTTCTCGACTGTCACACACAAGGGCTACGAGAGCCAAAGGTATTCTTCCAAAACCTCGGCATGTGCTGGAGGCATCTTGGTGTATTGGGATAGTGTAAAACAAGTAAACGCAATGTTTGAGTTCAATCCCCTCTTGAAGTGGAGAGATATTGTCTATTTGTCACATAGAGAGGGTCCTGACTTTTCTAAACTTAAATATTATTTCGAGATTTTAGGTAATTTGTTACTACTATTACTGAATTTTTTCCAAGAAAAATCTTTTCAAAATCAGAGATTCTTTCATCGTCATGCTTTATCCCGCACATAACAGGGTAGGCTGAAGGAACCTAACGTGAAGACCCTCCGTTCCTCATTTTCCGCCGAATTTTGGAGGCATTGCGTGTTGAGTGGCGGAACTTAAAGACGTGCTTAGCCTTGACAACAAATATTTAATTTCCTTGAGTGGGAATTAAACCCACCTGTCACGTTTATCACGCTTTGTGCTCCATACGCCTAGATCGGCCTCAAAATCGGAGATGTTTCTAATATTATTATTAGTAATGGTAGGGTTTTGGGATATATGGATATAAAATAAAAAAAAGACATCAGTTCCAAAGTTTTATTTAAATAGTATCTATTAAGGTATGACAATATAATATACTATACGCTTAAGCAATACTGAACAAAACAATAAAATTTACAGACAAACATCTATACGTACTGTAGAATAAATTATTAAACACCGTAGCGGTAACAAATTGCATCGAATTAAAATATATTATTTACAAAATAAACAGAAAACTAATCTTCTAAAAGTGTTCATTAGAAAATGAGAAATAAAAATCAGATCAAATTACATGAAAGTGTTTATGTAAAATTACAAAAAACTGTATATCCATAGAAATGCCAAATATGGCGTTATTAATAATAATAAAACGTCCAAAATGTTATGAATACTTAGGCTTAGATATCAATTCCTATTCTATTCGTTTGTATGCGAGATATAAAAACAATTCCAATATGATACGAATGATTATATATTTATTCAGCATATGTATGTATGTAATTTGTATATGTGGGAAAGAAAAGTTCTGTAATAACATAAATATAATAGAATGTCTCTTATTTTTCGAAAAGTCGTTATTTTATATGCAGAAAGAGAGAAGAGAAAGAATCTAGTGTTCAGACACTCTATTCCAAAATAAAGGCAAAAACTTGGCCAAATTTCAGTTTACTTTGTTCAGCTTATTGTTTCAATAACACTTAATGAAATTTAGAAATCAATAAATAATTTAAGTTTATTTTGTCTTTCGCCCCATTCGTCGGATCACAGATAAATCTGGTCGTCGAAGTTAAGTTAAAAAAAATACTAAAATTAATAAAAATTTATCGATATGTTTCAATCGGCTAAATATCGATATCGAAAAAGATGCTTAAATACATCTCCGAGGATGTAGCCTAAAATTCAATTTCAATCACAATACAATTCTAAATTAAAATAACATACAGTCTTAATTTTAGTCCAATTCAAATATTATGCCAATAAAAGTTGACAGAATTAGGCGAATTATGTAAAGTAAAAATATATAATAATCAAATCATTATACACTAATAAATTTAAAATAAATAAGACGATAAAAGAAAATATTGCAAATCGATATTAATGAAAAAAAATCAATTGTATTGATGACGTCACTTACGCCAAATATAAGATTTCTTTATAACTCTATATATATTATCATTAAAAGCTTTTTACACGCAGACCTTTAAGTCTATACAAGCATCTATATTAAACAATAAACTAAAGTTAAATAAACATAATGTCTACATTATTTTCACATATATATTTTTTATAAAGAAACCAAATATTGGCACAATCTACAATTTCGCTACATTTGTGACTCGATTAATTACAATCTACGTCGAAAACTGGAAAATATCACTTTATATGACTATATCGATATTTTTTTGTATGGAAAAAGATTACGATTGCGAATGATACAATTTTATATAAAATCGATATTTGTGTAAAAAATGGTATTAATAGCTTACTATCAATAGTAACTATAGACTTCTATATAAATATCAAATACTATGAGACAAAAAAACAATTATTGTTAAGAAATGTACTGTTTTAATAAAAGCTACATTTACTTGAGCAATATCTTATAAATATATAATAATAATAATTATAATCACTCGCAATCGTTATAACGCATACAAACAAACTAACGTCAAAGTTATTTTCGCGTCTTTCTTATACACACTTTTATTAAAAAAGTTATTTAGGACTGTGTATATTTATTTTAATTAAACCAAAACACGTTTTGAGAACTCATCAAAATATGAGAATGAACTTATTCTATGGTCATTAACTTCAACTTCAGTAGAATTACTTTGTTAGAAAACAAAAAAGTAGCAAGATTTGTATGCGCAACTCTTTTTTTCCATACAAGCACTCTCACCACTGAGCCGTTCTCATCAAGCTACATCGTAATTCTTATACGATTGTTACTATCAATATATTTATGTCGTTGGTATCTCTGTAGGGGGAAAGCATTTTCAACCATAACATAACATATCAAATATCAAAAAAAAAAATCAAAATGTTGATATTAGGTCCACTACACATTTCAATGACCCCCAAACCAATTTCAGTCATAATTTATCACACAATCAAACCAAAAATCAAGAACTTATTCTCAATTCTTCTGCCTTTCCCTAGAATCCTCCCTACAAATACCTCTCGGAGGTGAATCTCTGCCTTTCTTAGTAGTTTTTCTCGACCTTTTAAACTTAGCCACGTCATCACCAAATACGTCTCCAGTACGGAGAGCGGAGATTAGATCATCGAATTCCCCTTTCTGCCCGTTTGTGAGGGTACCGTCTCGAGAATTATTCTCAGAGTGGCCATTGCAATCTGTGCTATTTGATTTTCCTAGGGATTTTCCTACTGAACTTAGGAGACTGGAACCTTGTTTTCTCTCCATTGTACGTTTTTTGAGCTGTAATTAAATATATTTTGACTTAAGTTATATTGATAATTAATAATCTATTTTATAAACTAACTCCCGTTCTCCACTTTCCGCTGAAATTAGAGGGCAATGCGTGTTGAGTGGCGGAACTCAACGCCGCGCTTTTTCCTCGACACCAGAGCGAAGATATGAAAATATAATAAATATAAAGTAAATATTTTATCTCCTCGAGTGGGGATCGAACCCACAACTAGTCTATTTTGCAGCACACTTGTCCCCTTGCGCTATGACTGTACTGTAACATATAAAACAACGAACGTCACCTCCTGCTCGTGTCGCGTGCGGCGTTCTTCCTCGTCGCGGCGGCGTCGAGCCGCATCGCACTCGGCGCGCGCCTCGCACAGCTGCGCGAGGAAGGCGTCGAGCGCACCGAACAGCTGCTCGGGGGACGCCGACGCCTCCTCGCCGAACGCGTGCGCGCACGCCTCCAGGCGACTCTTCATATCCTGTTTTAGATTTATAGCATTAATGGTTACCATTAATTTAATAATATCACTTTATTGTGTCGATACATCATATATAAACAGTACAACAAGTTTGGCAAGCCATTAGATTGAATTTGAAATTACTAAGCAACCAAGGTACTTTGGACACACCAAAAAAAACACTAAGTTCCCAGTAATTTAAAACATTCAAAAGTAATGAACTTAATGTGACTTTTGCTTGTTTCCTAAGTGTGAAATAATTAACGTTAGAAGCAAACTAACCTGGAACAAATCCTCCAACTGTGTAAAGGAGCACACAGCATGCGCGTGGAACTCCCTCATGACGGGCACAAAGGCATCATTCTGTCCCGGAGCTGGTAGAGACGCGTGGTAGTCCAGTTCCCGGGATACTTCCCGGAGACCATTCCTCAGGGCGGTAACGTCCTTTTCTAACTGGTCGACGCAGACCTTGCCAGCTGCGCGTACGTGTGGTAGATCTTCTTCCAGGAGGAGGATGTCTTTGAACTGTAATTAGAATAGACAATGAGAGTTTTTACCCGATCTTCGAAAAGTCGCACACGCTAACTGTAAATATTATTAAATCGTACATTTTCATCTACATTTAATTATCTTAATTCAGATCTATGAAGAAATAAGACAAACAATAAATTGTAAATTATATTTTAATTATATTTTTTATTCGCTAAAATGACATAAAACTTATAACGTAAATTGAAGTCCTAAACTACCTAAGTTGCGCATATCGTATGCGTCAACATGTGTTGATTGCTAAAAATATGGTGCGACAGAAAGCGCACGCGCATCATGTTCAGCATGCGCATTAATACACAGTTTAAAATTACATTATTTTTCTTTCATACATTGGCGTCGTGGTCTTGGAAGTGCAACGACATACCTGAGTCTCCAACAGTTCAACAAGGTAATGCAACAGAGTCGTGTTGCGTGTCACACTAGACTTAGTATCAGCGAGTTTGTTAAGAGAAGACAATCGAAAACCTGATGCATTTCCACGAGCACCACTGGAACGAGAAAAAAATGCATTTATTAATATGAATATTAAATAATTTAAACAGACAATATAATATAGTAAAAATATATTTTTTTACTACCATATACAATATACATATAATATAATGAAAGGACGTTTTTTATTGCAAATCTCTGACAGACAATATTTGAAGACGGTGAGCAATTTATATGATCACCGAAAACTCTTTCATTAAAAGCTAATTATATAATAAAACTCACCGGTTCATATAATTGCTCAAAATAACTCACCGGTTCATATAATTGCCCAAAGCCAGTACAATCTCGAGTAACGAACGAAGTCGCCTTGACCGTGTCATGTCTCGTGCCGCTCGTAGTACGACAGAGGCTCGACTCCTAGCTTCTGATATGGCCACTGAGAACTTCTTCTTGAATAATAATGTACGTACACGTTGAGAGTAGTGAGGGATCCTGTGGATAAGAAAGCAAATTTATATGTATTATCTATTTCCTACTATGTATGTAGTTACTTTATAATTTAAATTAGTAGAAAATATATAAGCCCATTCGTGACGTAGGGGCACAAGCATGTGACTGTGAACGACTGGGTTGTGTTCGATTCCCACTTGAATGGAATATTTAATAATTTCAATTTTTCGTTCTGGCGTCGAGGTAAAGCGCGGCGTTGAGTTCCGCCACTAAACATGCAATGCCCCAGAATTCGGCAGAAAGTGGAGAACGGAGTGTTTTAACACTAGGTTCCCTCTGAATGCCTTGCTGTGCACGGGATACAGCGTGAAATGGATTTGATTATTTTTCAAATAGACTAACTTCAGCAAACAAATCAATATGTGGTGTGTATCGTTAATGTTTCTAATGACAGAATAACTTCAAAACTATAAATTCAACTACAACAATGTCTTCCACTTTTTAGAAACCATATAAAAATTTTAACGATCTTTACATATTTCGATTCGATTACTAATAAGATTATTTTTCTTTCCTAATTATTATAACATTTATGTTAAAACCAATATCTATTACTAGGTTCATTCTGATTTTTCAAAAAAAAACTTAGAAATACGGAATACAATGACTCACTTAGATATCTCATAAAGGAACCTATCAGCTCTAGCCATGCTGTCCAGCTCGTCCTGGTGCTCCTCCAGTAAAGCTGCTTCTTCAGCACTGGGAGTGAATTTGAGGAGTTGCTCCACCATGTCTAGAGGAAGCTGTTCACCACTGTCCATTCGGAGAATTGCTCTGAAAGAGGAGTTTTATTTATATTTCTTGAAATCATTCCATATTCTAGGGAAATATAAGCAACGTTCTTAATGTATAAATATGAAAATTTGGGCAATGAAAAAAAAGTCAATATACAAATTCAGGCAGAAACCGGAGAAAGGAGTGTCTTAACATTAATTTCTCCCTGCCTTTTCTGATATGCGGGATGCGCATGTAGCGTCAGTGTAGTCACGCTGTAGCGTGAAAGAAAAAAATAAGAAAAAAAACCATAACTCACCTACAAATCTCCTCATCAGACATCTTCAATTTGGAAAGCAGTATAGTACAATTTTGAGCGCGACGACCGTCTATTACCGATAAGATCTTAGTTCTAGGCTTTGAACCTAATTGTCTTAAATCTTCTACGGAGCCTTCGTTCTAAAATATATTAACACTAATTTTAATACAAGAATAATAAGTATATTCTTTGCATAATGCAAAGAATGTAATATTACATCTTACTGGATAGTCGTAGGTATAAAACCTACAGATAAATAACTTTTTTGCATAAAAGCGACCCGCTGAAGGCTTCGTCCGCTTGAACTACACAAGGTTTTGGGTTTTATTAGATTCAATTATTATTAGAATTCAACGATAATCAAAAAATCTGAAATGCCTCCTAAGTACAGAGACCGATCGATATAAGTTATTCACACACTCAAAGTTACAATATTTACCCAATATATATATGTAAATATTTTAAGCAAATATTTTCCCTTGAGTAGTTTTCGAATACGCTATAGATTTGGATTTCCCACAGGAGGATATAAATTATATACATTAGGTGTTTTTTTTTTTTTTCGAAACAATTACATTATAGAGTTTCGTTCCGTTACCCCCGCTCGAGGGAATGAACTATTATTTATTAATATTTTCATTTATTCGCACTGGCACAAAGGCAAAGAAGCCCAGCGTTGAGTTCCGCCACTCAACACGCTATGCAACAACTTATATTATAACAGTATAAATCAATTCACCTGAACCCCATTCTTCTGATAAGCACAAAACATCTTATCAATACCGTGCAAATCGATCGCATTGTACAATTTGGTGTCATCCAGTTCCTGCCATATCGTTCCGTGTAGCTTAGTATCGGGTAATTTACTCCAATTGAAGCTCTTTAGGGGGTTTCCGGGGGTTGGTACATTTTTTTTGGGTCTGGGTGGTTGTGGTGCGAGGGGAGCAGGAGGAGCTAGGGGGGCTGGTGGCGGGAGAGGAGCAGGAGGGCACAACGAGGGAGGCGGAGGTGGAGGAGGGGCCGAGCATGTTTCTATTACTGCGCTTTTTAGGTTGCTGACCTGGAATTTAGAAAGTAACAAAAATTATATAATTTAAGAGGCCTTCGTGGCGCACAGAGTCTGATTATAAATGCAACGGTCTCGAACTCGGTTAAGACTAACGTACCTTAGCGTCATCAGGTATGCTTCCTTCACTAACCAATTTTTCGAACCTAACACGTTCAGCGCGCTCCTGGTTTAACTGCAAAACGTATCAATGTTTTAATGATAAAAAAAATTATATCATAATTAATAAGATTTTTAAAGATAACGTTACGTTACATATATAGAGATGTCAGTGTACAGTACGGTCGCTGTGTCACAGCTGCTCTGAAGTTAGTTAGCACATGCACATGTCTGCGCAGATTTGATTTTTGTTTCCGAGTGTACAATGCGCAAAAATACTTACAGATAAACTACATGGCGGCCACAACTCGTCGGCCACAATATCATAAAATGATAGATATTTAAACATACTCGTATAACAAAAGATAATACTATAATCTCTTACCTGTTGTTCCAACTGATGAGCCCTACATGCAGAGGCTCGAGCTCTCTCCGTACACTCCATGTGAGCTGCTGTCTCTCTCTCCAATCTCTCCTTCAGTCGGGAGACCACACCCTCTAACTCTTCCCTTTCCTGCGTGTGCTGGTCTACTTGTTTCTCCTGTTAGTTAGTTAGTACGGATGGTTTAAGTACTGTGAGCGATTGGTAATAAGCCAATTTCTATGTATTTATAGTGTAATTAAGTATTAAAAACCACATTTCATAGATAAATCGATATTGTCAAGCGAAAAACGGTTTGGTACGTAAAATAAAATCAATTTCAAAACAAATTAGTTTTACGTTATTTAGTAAATTTTGATTTATCTGTTTATGTTACATTTTCAATTTCAAATAATAATTTCGAATAAATTTCGCTCACAGTTAAAATTAAATGTATATTTTAATTAAAATTAAGATGAAAATGTTAATCAATGTCTTATAGAATAACATTAACTTTAATAACCACAACGACGTAATGACATGCAAATATAACCTTTATCCCCGGGCCTTTAGGAAGCCAATGGGATGGCATTATAGAATTACACGAAATGATATCAAGTTAAAATGGTTTCAAGACACCGCTTCCCTCAAAATATTAACGTTTTTGACGATTTAATCTAAAAATACATTAAAGAATTAAATTAAAAGAAAAAAAAACATTTTACTCTTCCAAACAACCTGTGTAAACGACAATCGACAGTTTAATCCAAACAAGAAACCTTCCTAATTAAATATTAAAAAAACTAAAAAATAAATTAATTTTCCACTCTTTACGAAATAAAATTAAATCGTCACCAACGTTATAGGCTTTATTAAAACAAAATATATTTTTATACCTTCTTAGCCAGTTCCGTGGCCAAGTCGACATTTTCTCTCTCCAAATTGTCCGCTTTATTTCTCGCTGCTACTAATTCTTCTTCTTTAGCTAACAAGTGAACTATTTCTCCTACGTTTATTTCTAATGGTGCCACATCTGGATCGTACACCTGGAGTACAAAAAAATCCTTATTTACATATTTTTTATATTCACGCTGTATCTTACATTTCCAGAATAACTCATCAGCTCAATAGCTCATTCCTCATGGCGGCCTTGAAGGTAGGCTTTTTCTAACTTTTGCGTATTATTCACTTTAAAAGTTAAAATATAATTGTATCGTTACTTGTGGCACAGCTAAAAGTTGTTCTATTCACTTTTTTTTTATAATTTACTACAGTTGTTTTAAAATTGTAGCTTTATAGTGTATCCCGCACATATCGAGGTGAACAGAGGGAATCTGGGAAACCCAGTGTTAAGATATTCCGTTTCTTACTTTCCGCTGAACTCTGTGAGGTGTACAGCTTTGGATTTGCGGAGCTCAACGCCACACCTTACTTTGTTACCAGAACGAGAAAATGAAAATATGAAATATTTCATTTCTCCAGATGGGAATCAAACCCACAACCGTCGTTTACGCGTTTACAAAAAATAAATATTGAAGTGTATATAACCTTGGCGGTGTCAGAGCTGGTGTCGGTGGCGCTGTCGCGGTCGCTGTGCGCGCGGGACGGCTGCTGCAGTACCACCTGTTGCACCACGCGGTCTAGTAGCAGCCAGTGTTGCGAGTGCGGGTTGTATTCCACTGGGAACAGAAAATTTCAAAAATATATATGAAGTATACGAATGTGTGAGAAACGTGTAAGAAAGGGTACTTAAGTGTTTTTATAAATTGTTTTTATAATACACATACCCTTTTTAAATTTAGCGTTAAGACATTCCGTATCATTCCTTACTTTCCACCGAGTTCTCGGAGCTGCACTTTGTTGCGAGAGCGAGGAAATTAAAATATTTAATAATTCATTCCCCCCGAGTGGGAATCGAACCCACAATATACAACCGTCGTGTTACAGTCACACCCTTGTGGTCTTCAAACTCAAACATTACTTGTTGAGTGGCAAAGTAAAACAAATAAATAAAACCACTTACACGGCAATAACAAGAGATGCTCCAAAAGAGACAACAAATGTGGATAAGCAGCTGTATGACTCAACTTCCGCCTCAACAATTCAAACATAGCCGCCGCACTCTTAGTATCGACGTGTTGCTTATCGAACCTCCTGGCGAGTTCCCTCTCATCTTCATTGCGCACCATCTCGAAGAACTCGATGTGCCTATCGAGCGTCTCGTTTTCGTATTTTCGAAGTTTTTCGATCACTGTAATTTAATAAAGAATATTATTTATTAGAAAACGTCTCGATAAAAAAATGTCCATAATAATTTAAAAGTTACAACTATAAGCAAATATGATCTGCCAATTATAAATCCAAAAATAAACGATGTTATTATTATAAGCATTTAAAACATTTATTAAAAAGAAATAAGAATAGCTGCATATAACAACTTTTTTATTTAAGAAGTTTCTCTCATTAGCTCACTTTCAAAGATAGCTTTAGTGATGATGTCTTAATCTAGTATCAATCACTTTGTACAAATATTACTAGAATGAATAATAAAAAATTAAAAGTACTTTTCGTTACGTTTGTTTCTTTTAGTTCTTACTAAAATATTTAAAAAAAAACACCAAAATAACTCACCAGGCTGTATACCAAGCATGAGCAGTTCATATCTCAAATGCAGCCTAAACTCCAGACTCTCCTCGCCCGGTCCATAATTTAAGACGGCATTTACAAAAGACATTATGGCCGTTTTTAGGCCCAAGTCATCTCTATAGGCTCCTGTGCTGCGGTCTAATTCGTTTACGATGCCTTGGAAACGAGCTCGTTCTCCGGCGTATTTTTGATAGTGGATCATGGCTTCCAAAACCTATTGGAGATATAAAAACAATGTTTAGAGACATTTGTCATCATCATCATTAAGTTCATTTTGACATCATCTCAGTTCTAACAAAGGCAAACTCGATCTTTGGCTCTTTATTGACATTTATCGATAGTTAAAAAATATATATTTCGTATTTGGCATAAAATTATAAAAATAGGTACGAAATTGTAGTTAAAGCGTGAGAACATTTGAAATTAATTCTAAATCAAGTAAAAGTAATTTGTTTAAAACTTTTTTGCTATTCAAAAAAGTCTATAAATGTGACCAGAGAAAAAACAAATACCTTTTAATTCCCACTCAGACAAATGAATTATATTTGTATCATGTTTTGTGCATGTTCAATTCATGTATTTCACAATATAAATATTATATTTGTATTTCCTCGCTCTTGCAACGAGTCAAAGCGCGGCGTTCTTTTTCGCTGTTTAATTCAATTAGTATTTTTCTTTCCTAAGTGTGGTATAACACTTTAAAAATGTTAAACAATAAAATATACCTTTTTATGTCCTCCTGGCACAAGACAAACAGCTCCTAGTATCTCCAAGGCGGCCACTTTAGTCTTAACATTTTCCGTGTCCATAGATTGCGCTATTAGGTCTATGCTGGTTGGATGTGCTAGTACGTGAGCTCGACCCGTCTGAAAGTGTAGGAAACAGTACAACATTTAATAAATTATTTCAAAAATTATATAAATATCATATTATATTATTGAATAAATATCCATAAATCTGTAAATTTATTAATTTCAAATAGAACAATCCGGCTGAGTTTCTTGCGCGGCTCAGGTTTGAGGCATAACTTTAGTAAACCGATGGTAAACTATTTGGTGTTCAAAAAATTCAACTATATTGTAATTTTGTAACTCAATGTATACCAATCTACAATGTGTTGTAAGAACACTAAGGCATGAGTTTTACTCATCTTTTTAAATATTAAATATTCTACAATTGATAAGCGAAAACTATTTTTGTCATCCCATCAATATGTAACATTTATATAAAAACATTATAAAAATCACTTACAGAATTATTCATTAGCGCCTTAATCCCCGCTATAAGGTTATGCCTTGTAACAGCATCGTCTCTCGGCGCCCTTTGCAAGCTCTCAAGTAACGCCGCGAGACCACCTTGCTTTATGAAGCGGAGGACGAAGCTGTGTGCCCTCGTCCTAAGAGCCGTCTTAAGACCGTCTACCAGAGCTAGTGCTTCCGTTGGCGTCACTGATTCTGATGATGCGAAAGCCTGAAAAAATAAAATTATTTATTTATTGAGTCACTTTTTTACTCGGGAAAGACATCAATACACAATGCTGTCGCAAAATAGAGGACAGAGTACGTTGACACTATCTTCTCTCTGTCTATACTGCTACATCGTAAAGTTGATAAAAATAAATAAAATTATTGTAACATTTTCTACCATTTTCTTTATCAAAATCAACACAACGGCTAGTAAAATACTTAAAACACAACTATAAAAGTTATGTAACATAAAGAAAACTTATTGTGCTGCATTTGCAATTTTTACTCATAACATTAATGCAGATAAAGTCATAAACGTAGCGATGCCAAGAGTCCTAGTAAGCTTTGAACCAATGACCTAGTTGGCACTGTAGGCTGCCAAATCTTTGGATGGAATGAGGCAAACACGATTTTGAAAAATTTTAATCAAAACTCTATTTCTCTATACTATATTTCTCAAAAAATACCTACATCAGCAATTTCATTCAAAGCTTTGATATAATCTTCAACTTGTGGGGCGGTCGCGAGTGGTGGCGCTTGACCTGGTGGTGGCCTCCGGCTGCAGTATATTTGCCACTTCTTCGCCGCCGGCAGGTCCATCATCGCAGCTTTATTTACTGCTGTTAGGTCTAGTTCCTCCTGTAATCCCAAAAAACCTGGTGTTACTTTATTTTAACACATTGTCGACCGGTCACGAGTTAACTCGTGTTTTCATGCCCAAACGTTGTGGACCGGTCACGAGTTAGCTTGTGTTTTCATGCCCAAACATTGTTGACCGGCCACGAGTTAGCTCGTGTTTTCATGCCCGAACGTTGTTGACCGATTACGAGCTAACACGTCATTTCACTTGCATTAGGAATTAAAAAATATTTGGCAAACAGTTCCATCTTTAGAAAAAGTATAAAATGGTCTAAAAAAGTTGCATTCTTTCTCATTAATTGTACTTTGTTCAATGCATTTAAAATTTACAGTAACTCTAACTTACAAAATAAATGAAGATTCAAAAAATTTCTATTAGAAGTAGCTAGGGAATGGATAACTTTAGATTCAAATGAATGCAGCTTTGTACCTGGCACTTCTTCGCGTACCATTACACGTAGGTGATTGCTATACAGCATATCATACTAAAAAAAAATATTAAATGTTATTTAAAAGATATGTACAAAATTTCATTTCAATTCAATATGTATAAATAAAGTTTATTGAAGGTTATTTAAATTGTTTCAGTTTGACATTGAATTACGAAATAATAGCCGGTGATATGAGATAGCTTCAGCGTAAAATTGCCGGTCAACAATGTGTTAATTAAGTGAAACAGATAAAAAATTGTAAGGCAAATTTTTGGTTAAGGCTGTTGTGAGTTCGATATCCACCTGAGAAATAAATAACTTTCATTTTCCCGCTTTTATAACAAGACAAAAAGCAGCTTGAGTTTCTTAGGAATTGGTGTGGGCAATGGAGTGACTTTTCCCTAGGTTTTTCGGTCTTGCCTATAGTAAAAACATTTTATTAAATTCAATTTATATATATATTACAGTTTGTATTAGAATAACATATAGAAAAACAACACTTTCAACAGGAACCACATGATGGAAATAGAAGCAACTATAAACATTGTACCTACTAAGGCACACAACAAGATGCCTTACCATTAGAGGCAAATTGGGTCTTTGATATTTAATTCCATGTTCCGGCGTTGCAAAAAACAGAAACATGTAAATGGAAATAACTATACGGAAAGTCGGTTGGATTGAACGAGCCATATATAGATTTATCTTGTTAAGAAATAATGTCTTCTTACGTCCACACTAACTAATTACATGTCATTTTATAACGTATTTGGTTATTTGGAACATTTAAATAAGATGAAAAATTCTAATTCGACCGGATCTGAGGCCCTTGAAGACCTTCACACAAATTCTCCAAAATCGAAAGGAAATACTGCCAGAATTAATTTTAAAATACTGTAGCGTGTTTATTTCTAAGAATTACGCTTTTAATGACACTTACTCCACCTCACTTGCGGGATACAGATTGAAATAAAAAAAATAGAAGTACTACGTACCTACTTAAACTGACTTGACTTATAGATGCAAACACGATGTTAACTTAGAAAGTTTACGCAATATAAGCTCTTATAAATATTTTTTGGTTGTGCCTTATTATATTATAACGACATAATGATCGACATAATCACTATCACTATCATCAGTCCGTTTTTGTTCACTATTGGATAAAGATCTCTCCAGTGGTGATTAAATGAGATGCGTTATATCTCTTGTTTTACAACTGCTAACTTTAAGATAACGCAGAAAAGTTTAACATAGCCAACATATTTTTAAGAATAATGAGAAATAATAAATTTGGAAGTAATCTAATATTTCTAGTCAATATTTTGAATACTAATAACTAAATATTATCATATAATGTCATTAATATTAATTATTAAACAAATATATAAAACGAGTACAAAGAGAGAAAAAACAGAACTAAGTAGTTAGTTTTACCTGTAGTAAAGTATGTTTTTCAAGAGAATCAAAGAAATCAAAGAGTTGTAGGCGCGTATTAATAAATCAGTCTCAAATCCGAGATCTATCTTGAGATACCGTTTTCATTCATAAATGAAAATCTCCACATCAAGTTCGATCTCAAACGTTCTCATCAAAAGTAACTTACTTTCGATGAGAACGCCAAAATAAAAAAAAATGCACAAGTCATCAGAACTAATCTATGAGTCTATGACATAACCGACGATCACCAGACGGCGTCCGCTTTCGTTATATCTACTGTAGAAATGTCAGGTGGTAAGTATAAGAAAATACTTAATAACCATAATTTACTGTTCCTCTTTTACATATACACACTTCTAACACTGTTTCTATATAACACTTTACACTTATACACGTTTTAAGACGCATAGTTCCAACAATGACACTGATTTTAAATACTTGAACACTGTCACAATTTTACACCTTACGACAGGCAGAATAACGACGTACTGACTCAATCCTTCAAAAACGTCACTTTTTATAGCCGTTCCCTTCCTCTTTTATAAATAATTATGTGGGTATTATTATTTTATTCTCTGTAAAATACCCTCACACTGACAATTGTCTTACACTACATACTACGCAACCAAATAAATAAGTTTTTAAGTGACCTAACATGTAATAATATTATATACTTACTTATAAAACATTATTTGGATTTAACATTATAAAAGTACTTTTGAATCATATCATCTATATATATAAAAATCGAAAGGTCACTCACTCATCACGAAATCTCAGAAACTACAAGTGCTAGGAATCTGAAATTTTGCATAGGAGTTACTTATAGGACGTAGGTGCTCGCTAAGACGGGAATTTGCAATATTCGACTTCTAAGGGGTTGTTTTTGGGGTCGAAAGTTTGTATGAAACTTCGTTACTACAAATGCGAAGAAGTCAAAAACTTTGCATAGACGTCACTAGGACGTAGTCATGGAGACAGAAATTAATAATAACATAGTTCACGCGGGTGAAACCGCGAGCGGGCCGCTAGTACTTATATATAGGTGATTGTCCATTTAAATGTCACTTATAGTAAATATATAATATGTAACAGGAACGGAAGTGTCTTAATGGGAACGGAGTGTCTTAATTCTAGTTTCCCTTCCTACCCTGTTGTGTGTGAGATACAGCGTGAAACTATTTTCTTTATAATGAACACAAAGGCAAGATTCCCCGATCCAGCCGTTACTAATAGCTTCGACTGAGAGTAAGTATTAAATACGATATATGCGAGATGCATAAAATCCGAAATAAATCCAACAAAATACACATGTACCAACATACAAACGGTCCTTTCACGGCGAGGAGTGTCAGAGCGGCTGTCAATGTGGAATGTCAAGGCTCTATCACGCCCATGAAAACTAGACGCCTAGAGTCGCCCGCACAATGCCACCCATTGTTATTATGTTGAGTTGGTGATTCTATACGATTCCTTTTTTAAGGTTCACGCTTTATCTTGCACACAGCAGAGTAAGCAAAAGGAACCTAGTGTTGAGACACTCCTTTTCCTACTTTCCGCTGAATTCTGGAGTCAACACGCAGTGACCCCAGGATACGCGGCGGAACGTGGGTAAGGGATAACGGAAGTCTTAATGGAAACATGGAGTGCCTTAACATCATGGTTGCTTACCTAGCGAGATACAATGTGAAGCTAAAAAAATATATTCATAGGAATTCTAAAAAAATATCAACTGCGACATTCAGAACAAACATCTTTAGGAATTTTATAAATGTGTTAATTTAGCAAATTTACTAAATAGAGCCATGTCAGGGCAACGTTTAGTATAATGACCGTAATTACCTCATCATCTCATATCTCACGACGTTACAGGTCACTGCGCTCGTACGCATAAAAATTAACCTCGAAAAAACCAGTATTCGTAAGGGCAAAAAGATTATTCTTATCAAAATTAAAAAAAAATATATATTTTAAATAAGTTAACCTAATAAACAATACTTAAATTAAGCGAGAATTTTGAATATAATAATTTATATACCTACAATTTTAAAGTTTAATTCCTCAACCGAGTTAATTTGTACCTAACTTTCGAGTAGTTTCCATAATTAACATTGGTTCGACGTTTAGTAAAAGTGTGAAAATATCAGATCTACTTCTGAAATTGAAGTTACGCAAAAAACAAATTAACAGAGAAACTATTGTAACAATATGCAAGAAAAAAAGTGTGTAAGTGTAATATACACTTAGTAAAAAAAATGCATACGTTTACTTATTAAGCTAAAACAAAAAAAAAAAAACATTAAATTCAAAAGTTCTAAAATAAATTTCAGTTAGACAAAAGTTTAAAATCAACGTGTGAAAAGTAATTAAAATAGATTATCTAGATTTTCACATAATAAAATAGTTAATGAATTAGCAAGTAAATTGCCACTCGTAAAGTTCTCTTAAAGCTTCGATAAATACCGGGTGAAAGCTTAGCCAATCAACGGACGGCTATATTACAAGTAAATATGTACACCTAAATACTTGTAGAAAATGGAAATGTTACTTATTTTCTACTATTTGTGTTATAATATTTATTTATTTTGTACTTTCTTCTATACTGTGTGCTGTTTCTATTGAAAATAATGTATTAAAAATATGCAACTTTATTAGGCGTTTACAACTAAAGAAGAAAACCAAATTATACATATTTTTTTCAATTTAAAGTGAAAACTTCAGTTGTCAACTAAAAATGATTCTTTACTAATGATAAATATATAATGAACAAATGCCAGGATTTGTATGTACGAGTATATCTAATCGGATTACACTGTAGGGCTTCATAGCTCTTAGTAAAGCTTTCGAGGTAAACGACCTTACTTGTAGATACTAGACACGCCTATTTTATATTTTTAGCAAAAGTTGAAAGTAGAATTAATTGAGACATTATTTCTCTACATTTCCTTCAAACGAATATATTAATTAATTCTTAGGTTACATACAAGGTAAAGTTCTCTATTTTAAATCTTACATGTTTTTCTTGTGCAGTTTTTTGATATTACCTGTTTCCCTCACGCTTCTCTAGATTATAAAGCTGAAGAGTTTGTTTGTTTGAACCTCAAAAACTACTGGTGCCAATTGAAAAAATATTTTAGTGTTTATTATTTAATATCTTAATTTCTTCGCTCTGGTAACAAGATAAAAAACGAAGCGTTTAGCTCCGCCATTCAAAACACAATACCTCACATTTAACACTAGGTTCCCTCTACCTACCCTGCTATATGCGGGATACAGCGTGAAGCTAAAACAAAGTACCTACCCATATATTATTTCTACCTGTTCAAACATGTTGCACTAGCGTAGGTATTCAAAGCTACCTATATAAAAAGCTAGTGGTATCTTAATTAAATATGGGTGACGGGGATGGACGAGGTTCATAATGAATGCAAATCGTGACTCTACGCCGTGTCAAGGTTGCTTGTGGCCATTTTATTTGCGATTTTATTATCTTAAACTGACTGACATATTTAATTGTATCAGATTAAATATAATAAGAAAAAATAATATAGATATTATTTATTGTTATAACAAAGAGTTGGAAATAGTTGATGAAATATTTCTAGTTACTTTTTTTATTTTACTTTTATTTTTTACCTTTGCATATTATTTTCCATTTTTACTAGTGTTACATACTTATTAATTTTGATATGTGAAATTATATATTATACTTGTACTTAATAATAGTCTATATTATTATCCTATCCTATCCTATATATCTTATAAAACAAAGTCGCTTTTCGTGTCTGTCTGTTGTTTCTAACTCTTCTTCTTCTAAACCATCCAACGGATTTTGTTGCGGTTTTCACCATTAGGTCGAGTATTTTTCGTAGAAGGTTTATATATAGTTTATTATTTGTACATTCTTATGTAAATTAACATAAATACGATAAATATGAATAAAGTCCTACCCGTTGAGACACTTTCGCGCATGCGCTGCTTTAATGGTAAGTACTACATGAAAAAAATGTACTGGAGTACTGTTCCTCTTAATGAGATCTACAAAAAAGTCCGCGAGAGCATATTCTTATCTTTTAAGAATAACGTGTAGTGATCATTTTTCTGTCTAAAAATAATAATTTCAATATATTTTTTATTGTGAGGGATATTTTTCCATAATGGTATTAATCCTTATCCTTTAAAATACTTTATTAATTTTCTACGTTAAACGAAGATAAAATTTGCTTTTTACACTATTTCGCTTGCTGCGAAACGCGCCCCGAGACATTTTGCTCCGCCCGCTTGTCTTACAAGCATCGATGGTTCAGTGGTAGAATGCTCGCCTGCCACGCGGGCGGCCCGGGTTCGTTTCCCGGCCGATGCATTCTATTTAATTTTCCTCACAGGCAGCCACGTAGTGCTTGCTTTTCATCAGGGACAGAATACCCTCTTCAGTATTAACCACAAGCTCGAAAAAAAAACCCGCCTGTCTCTATAGCAACGAAGATTTAGATGCGTTTGCACGTATTGGATAATTCGAGTTGAATGTATTATTTCAGCGCGATATATTTGGTTTCATATTTTTTGTAGTAGTTATTAGTAGGTAGGCTTTTGTTTATAATTTCTTCTGTTTAAAATAGTCATTTAAATATATTTTAATAAGTACTTGAAAAGATTAGTAGCACAGATTTAAAATTACGGTACCTACTAAAAAGTCCTTGCTGTGTAAAACAATTGGAAAATTCTTATTGAAACTACGAAAATGCGGGTTGCATTAGGGTTTAATTAATTTTCACATTATTTTAAGTGCTTTGCAAACATACATTATATGAATAAGCCAGTAGTTAAAGCGGGCGAAGCCGCAAGAGGGTCGCTAGTTTATTAATAATACTTACAAAAGGTTTTCACGCGCACTTTTCAATAAACAAAGAGCATAAAAAAACAAAAACTATGATAATCTACCAAAATTTAATCATCAATTAATCACACCGACATTTTGACCCCAAAAATTATTAGCTCATATATAATAAAGATATCGAAGCAAATCATTTAGAAATAACGTTGGAAGGCACCACACCGCGTGCCGTAACTGCCGACCGCAGCACGACATGGGTCGCGGGTTGCGGTCGAGCTCGAGTTACTAGAGCCCGAGCTGAGGTACCAGAGCCATTACTGTATTGCACAAATTACTTAATTATGCAATCTACGTTGTGCATTACAAATATGTGGATATGGTAATATATGACAGAAGAATGTTTTTTTTTAGATTCTCTTTTTTTCCGTCAAGACTCTCCATTCTCCGTTATCCGACAGAATTTGAATCAAAGGCCCCCTTAGAACTCAATTTTATTGATCGTTGCAGTACGTAAACGGGGTGCGGGAGAATTTCTTTCATGCCGTATGGAATGCCGTAGGGATAGAGACGGGAGATTCTCAACCGATTAGTTCAATTCGTTGTAAAGCCACGCGAGAGGAGCCTCTCATGCCGTATATGGATGTTCAATTTTAGTCAAACTAGAAAGTAAGTAACTAAATCTGTATAACGATTCATATACGACCACTGAAAATGAGTCCTTAGTTATGCCAGAACGTAGAAATGAAAATAATTAATTGCCCCCAGTGAGATCGAACCGAAACCATCGCGTAAACAAGTGATATGTTATACCACGTTGGTTTCACGGTGTTTTCTTGGAAACGTATTTATATTATTAGTAAATTTATATTCTCTACTACTCGACCGGCCCAAGATTATATATTAAACAATAATCAAAGTGAAAACTCGAGAACTTTAATTAAATTAAGAGAAACCATTTATAACTTCAAGAGCGACTGCCCATCACTGTCAGGAGGCGGAGAAAGTTTTGACATTAAATACATATTACATAGATACCTATAAAGTGGAGAATTTATTGAAAACTGTGAAGATACTTACACCTTATAGAACACGAATCAACAAGTCGACGAGATGTCGACCGATGCAATTTTGGCAAATAAATATTTGTACATTTATTACTAAACATACATAATAAAAATATATTTTGATTTAAGTATTTAAAACAAAATTACATAATGATTACTAGCTTGAACTGGCTTTGCCACTCCAAGTTGCAACTGATGTTAGATCTACAATTTTTACATAGAATTAAATAATGATGCCTAAGTAGTATTACATAATAAACGCCTCTACTGGATTTTCTCAAGTGTATTCCATGAACAGATAGCGACGAGTTCCAGTTTTATTAAATGTTTAGAGTAAAAATCTCTTGTATGAGTGAAATATGAACATAATTAAAATATAACAATATATAATAAGTACATATTTTTAGAACTACGCCCAAGGAAGCGCTGGTTGGATGTCGTGATGCAGGACATGAGACCCAATGGTCTAACCACCGAGGACGCAAAAGACCGTGCAAAGTGGAGTAGGTTGAGTAATGCCAGGAAGAAGAAGACATATTTTTAGAATTACGCACTTAGCGAGCTAAGCAGAGAGAATGGCACTTAACCGACTTTTAAATAATAAGGTAGTTAGTATATACGGAAAACATTATTGAACAGATCTAATAACCTATATTTAACACCAACAATACTGCACCAACAGTAATTGTTGCTTAACCGCAATTTGTTCGCGAATGGAATTAACCACTATGTCTAGAATTCTTAAATCGACGTCTACTCGCTCTATTGAATTGAACACTAGTACCGAAGTTGAATTCAAATCGGATACAAAAAATATGAAATCTAATTTAAGTTTAAAAATTTTTTTTCTTCGTCTAGTCAAGAAACCAAATAATTTAAAAAAGTACGGATGGATAAATCTCATTTTTTTTATTTAATTATTGATTTTTTAATTATTCAGCTTAAAAGATTATATTGTAGGTATCTACAATATAATATTTTAAAAATTTTAAACTACAAACTTAGATACCTCCACTGGGCTCATTCATCTTAAATGGGAGACAAAAAATAAAGTATCTTCATACTAGAGTATCTCCCCCAATCTCCCCATATATTTATTAAAATTACAAAGAACAGTACAAACGACAACTCAAGTCGACCAGTCCCTTTGTTTAATAACCATATCAGACTATCACACTATCACACGCAAACAAGCAATCTATCACCATCACTATCACACGGACAGTGAAAGTGAAGTATTCTCATTACATCACTTATCCGTTCTGTATCGAATGTGAGCTAATCTTATTTAATAGACATCGTTATTGAGAGCGTCGCGTGATTAGATTAATTAGTGTAAATTTGTCTAAAATTAAAGTTACGTGTGTGCTAGTTGTATAAAAATAATGATATTACAGTATTTTACAGTATAATAGTTCAAAATGGCATATGCTTAAATACAACATAACTATGGGCGTAAGAAGGGTCCACGGGGCAGACACTGAGTGGCAAAACTCAACGCCGCACTTATCCTCGTTACAAGAGCCAGAAAAAGAAAATACTAAATATAATTTGAAAACTATGTAATTTTCCGAAATCAAATCTACCATAACTTCTAAATGTGTGTATTGAATGTACATGATAATACATGAGCGTCTCATTTCATGCAGTTCGGTAAGACACGTATTACATCGAAGATTAATATTTGAAATTTTATCTCCTGCATTACTGCAGATCCTGACTGCAAGAACAAAGGTCATAGGTTCATCGCTGTACACATATTAATGTGATGCTTTGTGCGTACCAGTGAAGTTACAAAAACTTATCTTTTCACATATACATTAAAAATTATAAATATATGTAGTATGTAAGTACTTGTAATCATGGACGTAGGAATAGAGAAGACCAGGTGGATTATTCACACCCCTGAAGATTTTACTAAGAAAAAATTACGAACCCATCAGTCCAATAAAGTCCAGACCCAGAAAATATCTATAGAAACACAACTTATGTCTAGACTACTTATTAAACCTATATAGTTTAGGTACGTTACTTGTCGATAATAACAATATAAATCTAAATATAACATCCATTTCCGACTACAACTCTATATCCATTTTCTCCTATAGTTACATAACAAACAAATCAAACAAAGACCCTCTCGCACCATCACTAGCACTACACAGATCAATAAATAAAGGATTAAATCGGACAAAACATTCTGTGAAAGCCGCACTAGTAGTATTACGTCACATCACTAGTTCCATATGAAACATAATCTGTTATCGCGTCTATCTCACAGACCTGTCAAAATCGCGCTACTTTCTTTCTTATGTAAGCGCTGTTGGCGTATGGGTAATCTGTATCGATTTGCAAACTTAGTTAATAGTGGTCACTTCTAATATAGTGTTGTGTGATTGTGGCAGACTTGTTTGTGATGATTGGGATTCTATTTTTGTATAATATTTAATCACCCAATTACTGTCATACAATGATCACATAGATGTTTATGTCTGGCGCCGAAAAATTATCGTATAACGACAGACAGACAGACGGACAACAAAGTGATATCATAAGGGTTCATTTATTCCTTAAAAAGTACGGAACCCTAAAAAGGACTATTTAACAAGACTTAACAAAGGTTTAACCTTAATAATATACTAAATAATAAGCTCAAAACTCTCCTTCATTAGATAAAGCTTCAACCACAACCACCCAACAGTTTCACCTATTCCAGTCCGCGAAAGTATCAACCATCCAATTAGATGACATGAACCTATTTCAATTTATTTGGCGCCGAGTACTTACGTACCTATGACCAGTTTTCCCTTAGAAGTGAAATTGCATTTACACCGGTGCTATCTCTAATGTCTGTATAACATGTATTGTAGGGCTTTCATTGAAATTTACGTGTTAATTAGTGATAGTAAAACTGCTAAGATAGAATAATCGGTGCGGAGAAAACTTGCGAGACGTTTTATAACGTGAGAAATATTAAGGGCGACATTAACTACTAATAGAGATAGAGTATGCAAACTGAAACAGACTATACAAATTATTTTTTGTTTTTTTTATATAATTTTAGATATATAATTTGTTTTTTTTAGCTTCACGCTGTATTCTGCACTAGCAGGGTAGGCATAGGGAACTGGCGAAGCTAGTGTTAAGACACTCTGTTTCCATTGAGGCACTTTATAATTTATTAAATTTACTGTTATTGCTTTGTCTATCGTAATAATTTGTAGTCATACTTAAAAAAAATAACAATTATTCTCAATGTAAACGAACGAAGAAAAAAAATAATGATTGTATTACTAAATTCAAAATTACATTCTAATGGTTTATACAAATAATATCACCAAGTTCTTTGTAAAATAAGCGAAATTAGTCATCTTTTAATTGAACCTCTAACCTGCAACCATTAATATAAAAAATATAGTGGCAATACATAAATTATAGATCTTACGAGCTGCCAACATCTCAATTGATCTACGGCAAAAAGATTTTTTAATTATAATAACAAACAAAACTAGTTTAACATGTTATGTATGTATGTATGTAGGTCCAATCAATAATATCTATAGAATGGGTACATCGCTTCGGAAGTATTACGAAATGGTAGTAGATTACGCAAACAGTTTGTTTAAGTTTAAAATATGAATTTATTACTAGTCTCAATTAAAAGCTAGATTACTATAAGAGTAATCAATTTTGTTTTTATATGAAATTTGTAAATTACTTATTAATTAAGAATTTTATGGCTTTGGAAGTAAATTAAGATATCAAATTTACTTTTTTTTCTAAAAAAATACGCCCATTAAGTTTGTGCTAATGGAAAAAACTGAAAGTTACTTTTTTTAAGTAGTACGCAAATGATTTCAAAGTAAGTAGCTTTCGTTATCATATTTCGTATCATTAGCGCTTTCAGTTTGTTAATTTAATTATTTATTATTATAATATTTTCTTACAATATTTGTTTTTTTTTTACTTTACCCAAAATATGCAATTTTCAAAACATTGCGGATATCACCGCCGCGATTTTGCCTCGTTACCAGAGCGAGAAAATGGAAATATAAAATTTTCATTTCCTCGAGTGGAAATCGAACCCACAACCAACACTGCGTCTCCTCGCGATAGCACCGAATAGGAACAGTGTAATAATACATTTTAAATGCTACAGTAGGTACATAACTCTTATAAATGTCAAGATCGTGAAATTTGTATTAGACGAATGTAGATAGATACCCAAATCAGTTTAACAATAAAACTATTTAAGCAAAGACCGCGAGCGGAAAACATAAATAACGGCGTTGACGTTGTTGCCGTAACTATTAGAAATTAGAATTTGTTTGTTTGAACGCTCTAATCTAATGAACTATAGTTTGGTACTGAAAAAATACTTTGTTACTTGATAGTTAATGTTTAGAGGGAAGAGGCGAGGGAAAAAGAACTCAATTATGACAGATACTTAAAAGTGTTTAAAAATCAATTAGTTATTGTTTACATAATGATAATAAGTAATTACTGGCGTTACACTCACCAAGTTATTTTCCATCATATTTTTTCTACATTTTCCTCAAGTCCTTAGAAGATAGGGAGTTACTACACTAACTATCGCACGCAGCAGGGCAGGCAGAGAGATCCTACTTTGGGATCCTAGTGTTGAGATACTCCGTTCCCATCAAGACACTTCCGTTTTCCACTTTCAGCGAATTCTATGCTTCACATTGCGTATTGAGTGGCGAAAATCAACGCCATTCATTTCACATACTTGTGCCACTGCGCCACGAATGCCACGCAATGTCTCCAGAATTCGAAAGAAAGTGGAGAACGGAGTCTCTTAACACTAAGTTCAGTCTGCCTACCCTGCTATGTGCGGGATACAGTGTGAAGCTGATTTGATATTTTATATATATTTATTTCATCGAGAGGCTGGCCTTAAGTATAGTTATCGCAATAAATATGAATATTAAATACAAAGATCCTTTGAGAAGGTAAAGAACGCTGATTTATTCAAAACTCATAAAAAAATTATAGCCCATACTAATACACCGCCCGTATCTAATAGATCGTAAAATCAGATTATCGACCTCCATTTTATACGCACGTTACAATTTTAATGCACACCTTCTTGTTAACGCTATATATGTAGAAATAACTATATTTTTTTCAGAGTAGACAGAGAGAACCTGGGAACCTATTGTTTAAGCTCTCCGTTCCCATTAGGACACTTCCGTTGCCCATTTTTGGCATTGCTTGTTGAGTGGCAGAACACAACGACATTCATGTCGACATTCATATCAAAATATATAATTTCTTCGAGTGGGCATCGATCCCACAACCTTTCACATTTACAAATGAAGAAGCACCCGCACGAAGAAGCGGGTGCTTTTTGAAAACCATCCAACATTTAAAAAAAACAATTCTTATTTCTCTACTAAATAACCTTTAAAACATGCACTCACCACAAGCTCAGCAAACTTGGCGTCGAGCTCGTCTTGCGGCGGCATAGGGTGCGTGGGGGTGACCGCTTGCAGCGCGAGCCCGCCCTCGCCGCCCACCACGCAGTACGTGATCTCGGGTGGCTCGTCATTCTGAAACAAATGTTATTTTGTGTTATTATTATATTCGAAATATCTACGTATTTTTCATATTTTTGCACCACAACGAACCTCGTTTTAATATACCAATAATAAAGTTTTTGTTAAAATACACTAATTTACTAATTTCGTTTTATTTAATATACTAAAAATAAAGTTATTCTTATTAAACTATAACTGTGAAGCACGAGACCACAACAAGTAAAAATTAATATCGTGGCCAGGAAAATAAAAACACAAGCAAGGTAATTGCTCCATAATTTTAATTTGGGTTCGCAGTTTTAAACCACGAGCGAGATTTATGAAAAACATTTCCTGGATTTTCCGAGTTTACAACAAATAGGATAAAAAGGAAATTGTAGTAAGCGCAATATTACCTAAATAAAAACTAACGGAGAAACTGTTCTGCTTATTATTTCAAAATTTAAAATTCATGTACCTACCTATTATTTTTCAGCTTGACATTTTCAGTTGACGTAACAATTATTTACTATTTATGACATGCATGACTTGTTACTTCTCTCTTTTTCCTCTGAATCGAATGACACCGACTTCAAATCACAGGTATTTATTATTTGGTAGCTCAAATAGATCAACCTACTACAATACTATCCAATAATATCAAAAATATCACATACAAAATACACTTCCGCACATATAAAACTGACAACCTCCTTTTTCTTTATTCGGTTAAAAATATAATTTTACAAAAAAAAATCGAAAGAAATATTTGTCAAAATAATTGAACAATACTGCTATTCAATATGTGAGTAGCGGCTTTAAATCAGCTGTATAAATATATATATTTTTTTACATATTCATCGTAAGCTTCCTCATCGATTGTGAAGAACACGCCTTTTACGGACGGCAGTCAATGTTATCAGCATTTTTACTTTAATTTGCAATTAAAATGTCATACTCAATGTTTTTTGTAGACGTATTCAATTCTGATGTGACAAGTTGGCGATGTTTTATTTAAGTTGGCAACTTTAAATATAGAATGTTTAAAAATATCATACTAAGTATTAAAAAAAAATTGCTTCTCGCTGTGTCTCACAATAGCCGGGTAGGCAGAGGGACATAGTGTCAAGACACCCCCTTTCCAAGTTTCCGCCGAATTTTTCGAAGCATTGCGTGTTGAATAGCAGAACTCATCGCCTTGCTTTTTGCCTCTGTGCTCAGCGAAGAAATGAAATTATTAATAAATATTAATTTATTCCCCTGAGGATCGGACCCACAACCATCACGTTACAGTCACACCCTTGTGCCTCTACGCCACGACGGCCTAAAAATTAAAAAAACCAACTAAATTCTACATGCATGTATCTATGTCATAAATAAATATATTCTATCTAGGTAAATAACAGAGATTCCATAAAAAATCGTAGGCGAAAAACTAATAACAACGACTGCTACTAAAAAATATCACTCATCACCATCAGTTCATCACTTAAGATGTGTAAAATGTTTTAGATAATGTGATCAACAAACTCTTTAATAAACAAACACATTGTTATTAAAAAAAGAGCTATAATTTCCACTAATGTAAACAATACAGCACGAGGGTAGGCTCACAATTACACGGATGAGTCACACTGTTGAATCAGGGTGGCGCCTGACGCATCTCTCCTGCCGTCATGTGTAAGTCTCGCGGATTCATTCAGTGTTGTAGGGCTAAGACAACATTTATTGTGAAAAAAATGTTTTTTTTTTTCTAAATTCACGCTGTATTTATCCAGCACATAGGCGGGTAGGTAGAGAGGACCCGGGTACCTAATTTTATAACACTCTACAAGTAACAACAAACACTAAGACACTTTCGTGCTCAACAATCTGCTGAATTCTCGCTTGCTTGTTAAGTACTGGAACTCAACGCCGGGCCTCCTCACCAGAGCGAGGGAAATGTAATTATTAAACATTTCATTTCCTTCCTTGAAAGATTTTTTTTATCGTTACACAATATCCTCCTTCTATCTATCCTCCTTCCTTATCTCTAGAACTACATGTAGAGAATCTGCTGATTGAAGGTTATTTTAGCAGCTTTAGGAATAGAAAGCATATAAAAGAAATGTTACGCACATGAAAAAAATATTAGGTTTCTATGTAAGATTATTTTTAATAAAATTTTAAAGGTATCTACACTTATATAAATACATATGAACCTATAAAAAAATATTTAATTCTAAAATAAACATTACGTAAAATTATATTTTTATAATATCCTGTGTGTTGCATAAGAAAAGTTTATGCAAATTAAAAGTAAAAATAAGTCCGCATAAACATTTTCATTACGAAATTACACCTTTTTAATTTTAAAATAATAAAAATAAAAAAATTAAGACGGAAATTTAATAAAAGTGTTGTTTTATCACAAGGCACCTTGTGTAATTCCCAAGTAAAACGTCACTCAGCTCTCAAGTATATTTGCATAATTAATTAATTTATTATACTACAATGTTTTCGTTGGAGATAAGATGCACTTAACGTGTATGGAAAAATACGCAACTAAATATGAAAGATAAAAATGTTGAGTATAAAAAATGACTCTTATGATAAATTTACTTATTATCATTAAATGGTTTCTAATAGTTATTTTGATAATGAAGAACAAAAAAAAAGAAAGCTTATCGGCTAGTGTTAAGACACTACGTACCTCATTTGATACGCAATTTTATACAGCGTGAAGCTAATCTTAAAGCAAACAAAGCTACAGGCGACGACTAGTATTGTAATTATACACGAGCTTTTGTATGACAAAGTAAAAAACATTCACATATGTACAATGATCGATTTGCAAATAATCTCAATTGTAAAAGAATGTATCAATTAAAAGTAATACAATTAATATCAACATTTTAATTGAATCGTTCAGTACGTAAACATAATTACGAAGCATCGAACAAAAACAGTTTTATACTTATTTGTTTAACAAACAATGGAATATTGTAGGATTTAATTATCAAATATTTGTATAAGGAAGAGAATATTGTTGTGCTGTGATAATAATAATTGAAGGATTATGTATATTTAAAAGTGAATCATATAATCAGAAAGGCCATTGTAGCGCAGTGGGACAGGGTAAGACTGTGATCACGATGGTTGTGGGTTCGATATCCGCTCGGGGGAATTATTGTATTTAAAATAATGTCCAGTTCCTTAATTGGCCGACTAGGTTTCCTCTCGTTCCATCTGCTTCATGTCCCCACATGCATAAGCCAAAAAAAAACAACACTGACAAAAAAAAGAATCCTTAGTAACCATATAAATCTATAGGATGCTTATTAACTCGTAAGTGCCTTATTAACAAATTTAATTAGAAAAGTTTTAGCTATAATTATTTAAATACACTACGTTCATTAACCTGCAACCAGGTTAAACGTTAAAGTTAAACTGAACCACCATAAACGTAATAAAATTTAATACTCATTTACATATCGAATGAACTAATGTGCCATTTTTTAATATTTTCTTTTCTTACTACAGAATTTCTACGGTTTCGTTTGAAAAAATAATATCACTGAACACGGATATTTTATTCTAACAATATTAAAAGGAATGTTAACCAAAAGGAAATATTTTACTATTATCCCATTTAAATATTTCTAATAAAGCTTGTATATTTTAAAATACATAATAAAATTTAAAAACAAATAGGCATAAAATACAAATGTTTGCAAATCTTGTCAGCCCTGATCTTTAAGATATAATAAGAAGACGATTCAGTATATTCGTCGATGACTTCACCGAGGTTGTCCCGAGACTCGGAGAGTATAAGTTTATTTAAGACTATAAAATAAACGCTTTTATTTTTGCATACGTTAAAATTTACGACTACCATTATAGATTTCTTTTTCATAATTCTTATACCTTCACACATCTTTACAGATGGATATGGGGATGGAAAACCTACTAAGACTCTCCATTCTCATCTTACTGCTCATTTCAAATAATTTTTAGGTTAATTTAAAACTTTATTAAAAAATTTACATCATTATATTAATACAACAAAACATACCAATGTTAAAACAATTGTAAGGACATTTAAAATATAAATTAAAAATTCCAAACACATCTTGATTAATTACGAAGCACAATACACAGTACAAAAACAAAGTTCTCAAAGGAACGACCACTTTTAACTCTAATTAAGATTTCTTTGGACATATTTAATAAGTAATAAAGTCTTCTAAGAAATATGAACATACGTATATTCACTCACGTTTGGCTTAATGGAGCACCGTCTCTTTAAGGAAGCGTTATGTTTAGTTTTCCTTTTCCTCGAAAACATCTCAGCGTCCTATTTCAGCTTAGCAATATTTTAGTTAAAAATCCTAGTTCCGAGATTATTTTAACGATGTTTATAGCACTTCACGGCATCACAGCTTTACATACACATACAAACATACAATTATAACTACAAAAATTTACACAAAACCCACCAAAAGAACCTACACTGATAATATGCATTTAAAATATAGACCAAGCCTTCAACCACTGCACACGCGACCCACGCGTCTCCCCACAGTAACGTGTCTCAGTACGTCCGTCCGTCTGTAGTAATTAGTACCTCCATTCGTACGTATTGTCTCGCTCTAATTCGATTAACAATTAAATTATCATTTATTGTAGACATATTGTAAGTTTGGAATGCTTGGACAGACATGTATGATAAGTTTTGTGAGTCATTTGTAGGCAGTGGTCGTGGAATACGGAAAGCATATTATATTATTTTTAGATTCACTCCTTATCCCGTATGTCGATATAGACAGAGAAACTAGTGTCAAGCGAATCGTTCTCCACTCACCGCCCGAGTTCAAGACTTGAACTTGTGTGACAAAACTCGTCGCGTCGAGAGTTATAAGAAAGAGGAAATGAAACTAATTACTTCTCTCAAATAGGAATCGAAGGCTTATTCCTTCGAGTAATTATTGTGCATAAGCACAACCATAGCTAATATTGCTTTCAACAAATCATATTTGCCTTATTATAAATACAAATAGGTATACCAAAAGGAATTTCAAGATACCAACATCTCGAACATACCTGAACTGCGCCGAGGTGGCTTCAATTATTCAATATAACTTACCGAATTGAATTTCGAAATTGAAAGTTTTACGAGTGAAGAACATCCATTGATCAAAACAAAAGGTCAAGTTAAATGCCACTCATATTTTGATTCAAACACAAAACGCAATGAACAATAATATATTTATTTAATCAGATTGCCTATTGACGTTAATGGTGGCAATTGTTATAATTTGACAGTGGCTTTGAAAACTGATATGAATACGTAGGGTATAATTAAAACTAGTTTCGGCCCACGACTTCCTCCGCGTAGGTTTGGAATTGGAAACGATATCTATAGCGGGTCTAATAAAAACATCACATTTGAACATTTTATGTCTGAATTTATATTAAAATATGTATAATCGGTGCATTAAGGAAAACGTTATTGTGATTCAAAACAGTAAAAAACTTACATTATTTAAACCAACTTAAATTATTTCAACCTGTTATCAAGCCACTTCGCGGCGTTGAGTTTCGCCACTCAACACACAATACCTCTAAAACTTAAAAGAAAGTAGGGAACAAAGTGACTTAACATTAAGTTCCCTCTACCTACCATGATAACATAAGGGATACAGCGTGAAGCTGAAGAAAAGTAAACATAGAATGTGCCAAATAAAGCTAATAAAAACTGAAAACGAATGCATCTATGCCAATTCTGCATACATACATATATGATGTAAGTAAGCCGCAATGCATATTTACATACGTCCTAAGTAACACTAACAAGCTATAGGTGACCCAATAACACACCATAATACTCGTAAAGCTATTTATAAGCTGTAATCTACATACTAGGTGCAGAGTAGCTTGCGAATGAACATTCGCAAGCACTTTACAAAAGAAATAATTTATTTCTTTAAAACAAATTGTATGTTTGGTTATAGGCGCTAACCTCAGGAATGATTTGCATAATTTTTTTATTCTGTTGGATTGACTTTATTGAGGAGAACTATAGTTCTATAAAGTATAGGCTTAATTAAAATAACATTACGTTTAATGTTTCAATACAAGATGCGACAGAGTTAAGACACTGAGATTGGTTCATACCGTCGTATACAGCTCCTAGTTATTTCCATTTGACAACGCGGACGAAGCCGCACGTAATTACTAGTCTGTAATAAAGTAACCAACTCAAAATTATTTCATTCATACAAATTACACGCTCGCCATGACATCGACCATAGTATTATTGTTCTTAATTAAAATTAACGAAGATCAAGTCTCGTTACTTCCTGGAGGTCATGGGTATTTAGCATACGAAGATGTATAATGAGGCCGTTATGGCGCAGCAGCACAAGGGTGTGGCTGAAACAGGCTGATAAGGATTTTAAACATATTTTTTGCGAATAACGCATTAAAAAATAAAAATAATAAAAAAAATACTTTTTATTTACAACCGCTTAAATAATATTGATTAAAAATGAAAAAAAACACCAAGAACATTACTATAAACATTGAGGTACCCATAAAAGCACCCACCACACCACAAAACGATAAACTAAAGCGATTATTATAAAAACGACGCGTGCGCACGCAACGGGCCATCACTCAGTTATCTGGAAACATAAATACCTATACTCTTAACCAATATCACCGCCGGCTTTCCAATACTAACTAACAGCTTGTTCGATAAAGCTTGTTTATTTCGACTGATCATGAGATAGAGAGCTAGACAATTTTCGCATTTCAAGCTTCTATTTAATATTTACACAGTTTATAATATTAGAAGCGGAATAATTGGGTTAATCGCGCTAATCTCTGCAATTAATGATGCGAATTGAAAAAAATATTTTTGTGTTATATAAGTAGTCCGTCAATTGCCACATTCCATCACTTTATGCCGATTTTTCTAGTCATTGCGTATTGAGTGGCGGAACTCAACGCAAAGCGTCGAGCGAAGAAATAAAACTATTAATAAATAATAATTTATTTCGCTGAATGGCAATCGAACCCACAATCGACGCGATTACGGATACTTAAAACTTGTGTCATGGGATACACAACTCCTAGTTATTTCAAATTGATCACGGGAGGTGAAGCCGAAGGTAAAAGGTATAGGATAAACAAGTTTGAACTCTATCTAGCTATTGTACATTCAATGGACGTTTTATATCCAAAATATTTTTCATTAACTAGCCAAGTACAGTCTATTACTATTACTAAGATAGACTAAACAAAAAGGTATGACGAACTCTAATTCTAAACATTTTTAAAAATAGTTTTTTTAAAGACAGGATACGCATGAAGTATACTTAAGTCTTTTTATATTATTTCATATCCTAATCCTAATGTATCCTCCTCCTACTCCTTGGAAAATTTTGTAAAAAATGTATCAATAATTATTTTTGCCTTGCCTTTTCCTAACTACAGATTTATTTTTGATGAGTGATTTCGCTAAAGTATTTTTTATATTATCTAGGTGTAATTTTCCTCAAAACTTCATAGTAATCATCAATCACTAGATAATTATTTTGTCAACATGATATCTATCAGCATTTAACATGTGTACAAACATACATGTACATTACTATTTATATATGGCAGTAGTGCCGATCGATCGAAAGATACGCGGAAAGATTACCTCTGTAAATGAGTTAAGTTAAAATAACTAACATACGCCGAATAATTAGATCATTTTTTTAACCTGTTTGTCCGAAGGGAACCCTATATACAGTAATAAATATGTGATAACTACTTATTTACATCTTAGCATGGGAAAAAAAACGACAAAGCACCTAGCTCGAAACAGTTTTTACAATAACACGCACCAGCAAAGACTAGACGACCAGCAAATCATTGATCCAAATTATAGCATCCTAACACCTCACGCGATACAAACGTGTAGATGTAATTGCTATCTCGATCAAGAACAATCTTGTATACCGTTTATAATTCTCGTTGAATAATACTATATTATAATACATATGTATATATGTATATGGTGGCCTAATCGTGACCATTATTTATAATGGTAGTTAATGGTTACATCAAAAGACTGAATAATTATAATAGCGTGAAGCTGATTTTTTTTTGTTAAATTATAAATATATGTACATATAAATATGTGTATTGTGAGACAGAAACACAGATGAATACAAAGCAGAAGTAGGATTCCTACGAATCTCAGTCAGGTAAATCTATTATTTTTATTTCCAGGCTCTGGCAACAAGACAAACGAGACGTTGAGGTCCGTCTCTAGCGATATCGGGTAGAAAGTGGAGAACAAAGTGTCTGAACTAGATGTCTTCTCACTTCTAGACTCTATCATATGCGAGGCATACCTAGTTAATGATCATCATTAAAGATAAAATAATACTATAAAATCCTAATACAACTATTAGCTGGACAGTAGACATTACAAACTAGCGATGCGGTGAAAGTAGCACATGTATCGAACCTGCGACCCAAAGGAATCTGATATCCGGTATAGAGTTACGTGATCTGTGGGACATATAATACGTTCCGCAACAATAATCATGCATACCGCCAACAAACCTATATATATGTAGATATGAAATATTTTATTTATTATTCTGTTTGATTGAAATATCTGTAGGTACTTATTTAAATAAATAATTAAATTGGATTAAACTCTTCCGTAACCAGCATGGGCATAGGAAGTGGGTAGAGGCGAGTGGTCCGTGTTCACCTCAGAATAGTTTGGTGCCCACCCCAGAAATTTTTATTACAATAAAAATTTTATCAAATACCTACCTACTTAAAATATAAAAAAAACTATATCTAAATAAAATTTTCTACTTAGACAAAAATATACAACTCCATCATAGCCAGGGTTAAAAAACACATAAACAATCCCAACCAACCAACCAACCCACCAGAGCATAAATTACAAATATTATTAACGTGAGAAAACATTTCAGTTAAATAACAAAAGGCAGTACAAACTAATTTATAGAGAAGGAAACCGAAGACTGAATATACAAATGACCATTTATTTACTATATAGGTACTATGAATGAGAAGTAACGAGGGCTATTACTTAAGGGATGTGCAAAGCGTGAAAGTCATAAGCTATTATGCTAGTAGCAGTATAATTTATACGCTGTTGGAATTTGCATTGGTTGTTGTTTTGCTCTAATTGCACTTTGTGATGTGATGCAACTTATTTTTTTATCTTTATGCATTTCCTTTATCTAGGTAATGAGTATTTTACAATAATACATAAGTAATGTTGTAATAAAAATATGCTTCACTAATAAAATATTTTTTTTTTATATTCACGCTGTATCTGTACAGTGTTAAGACACTGCGTTCACGCACCGTCTAATTATCGACACATTGCAGCGACATTTTGTTGAGCGACGGAACCAGGCGCCACGCTTTGTCATCTTACCAAAGCACAGTAATGAAAAGAATAACTTCCCTCGTGTGGAAATCGAACCCACAACCGTCACATTTCATATATACACACATATAGAACAACACTAGAAGTAATACAAGAGTCTTGTCGAATTTGAACCATCATGTTGCATTATTACAATATCAATGATCCAAATTAAAAAAATCACACAAAGTATGCTAGTAGTGGTACTATTCAATTTACACAAATTGATAGTAGATACATACAATATGAAAAAGATAAAATATTAGGAGAGACAACAATCATTTTACTATGAAATCTAATCTGTGAGTTTATTGTTGTTTCTATGAGTTTATTGTTGTTTCCAACAAAGCAACAACCAAGTAGATAGATAGACATTGCAACAAACAATCATTTAAATATCTTATTAGTATGGACCAAGAGCTTAAGAAATACACTCAAATGCCACAACAAATGGCAAAATGGTGCATTAAAATAAGATTAATGGCCGATATAAAACAAGGCGATAGAAGACAGGCATTGATGTTCCAAGCGCGTTAAATATATTAAAAAGTTTAATCGTTTTTACATAAATTAGTGGAACATTATAAATTCTGAATTATAATTTAAATACAAATATTAAAAAAAAAACAACTTCACACTGTCTCCCGCACACAGCAGGGTAGGCAGAAGGTAGCTAGTGTTAAGACACTCCGTTCCCCACTAACTTAGTTTCTGCTACCATCTTAGTACACCTATACACATATAACAAATAAATGAACTCACTTGTAAGCAGGGGCACATGGGCCACCTGCGGCGCAGCGCGTGCGGCATCTTCTTGCGCGGCGGGTCCGCGTCGGGCGCGTCGCCGCACGCCCAGCGCACGAGGCGCGCGCGCGCCGCCTCCGCCGCCTCCAGCCCGCGCGACCAAGACGGGAGACCCTGATAACGATAGGAAAATATCTTATAAATAACTAAGGCAGCCACTTTACAATATCCTTTAAATTATAATAAGATTGATAAGCTGCAAGACAAGCAAGCTTGAAGAAGCGCTTTTATGTGCTTTTTCACAAGGAGTATAAATAAACGCAACAAACATTAAATATAATATAGTCCTCTTGATCAAGAGAACAATAGAACGCGATAGAAGAAGAAGAAGAGTAGGTATGTATGTTATAGACTACAAAAAAAATACATCTTTGTACTGTAAAGAGTTTATTTTATTTATCATAACTGCGTATTTCATAGTATTATATAAGAAAAGGTTGCAGTGAAACATCTGCAATATCATTAAGATTATTACGAAGTTAATTCATTAGCATTGACATTTACTACTGAATAGCTCTTAACCCCTAATATAGATATTTCATGTAAATTGAAATTATATTACTAAATGTTATGTGAATATCGACAAGAATTTATAAATTTGCAGTCAAGGTTGTATTATAATAAACAGAATCAACCATAAAAAATATTTCATCATCATCGTAATCCAGGACAGAAATATCTCGATATAATTTATATCGCGTTCTATTAATGTCTTCTTTCTTAATTTATACTGAACAAAATCAAAGGACGTAAGCATATTTTAAAACCACTTAAAAAGTATTCATTTGCATAATGACACTATTATTCGTAGAGAGCTATTACACTCTGGAATATATTTTACACACTATTGCTTCCATCGATTTTATATTGCACGATGATTAGCGCCAATAGAAATACATACTTTCATAAATCATAAGTACGTATACTTATTTACTTTCTATAGCATCGTAAATACGTTAGTTAGTAAAGTAAATAATAAAGTGAATGAGTTAATGGCGAATGATTTAAATTTGAATGTAAATGCAAATGTTACCATTACCTGTATCGGAAAAGGAATACGTTTCTTATCATACATACGAGTACCTATGTACATATATCCAAGGGGGATAATATTAAAATTAGCTTTCTAATAATCACCTAGTTTACGAGATTTTAGTGTAGTATAGACCCTATATATATTAGTGTAGGCAGAGGGAAACTGTTTTTTATTAAGACACTCTGTTCCACATTTCCTGCCGAATTCTGGAGGCATTGCGTGTTGAGTGGCGGAACTCAACGCTGCACTTCGCCTTTTTACCAGAGGGAGAAATTGAAAATATTCAATATTTCATTTCTGCGATCGAGAGAGAGGCCGCCTCCCACTCCCATCCATTTATTAGTTAAATAGTTCTTAGGAATAATTACAACTCGATAAAAAAAAATATTGCAAATCATGTGTTAGGAAACTAAGAATACAAAAAGCAAACAGTTTCTCTCGTCTTGTTGTGAATAATTTAGAAATTGGATATTTTGAATACAAATAACGGCTGTCAAAAAAAAGGAAATTTTTTGAGATTCACTTTCTTACACTCACGTAATCGATCAGTTTTACTTTTTACTAGAAGCAAAGCTTCAAAATAGTAAATAATAATATAATGTAAGACGCCACAGTGGCGCGACGAACGTAAACGATACTGGGTTCGAGTCCCATTCAAGGATATGAAATATTTAATGCTTTCATTTCCTCGCTTTCGTATCGAGGTAAAGCGCGACGATGAGTTTCGTCACTCAACAAGCAACGCCTCGAGAATTCGGCGGTAATTGAGAAACTGAAGTGTCTTAAACACTAGGTTCCCAGATTCCCTCTACTTACCCCGCTAAGTGCGGAAGGCGGCGAAAAGCAAAAAAAAACCTATAAAACATCTACTAGAAATTAATTTCTTTCATTCAAATTATAATCACACATGACCCTATTCACCGACTTTTATTGCTACTTATCACTTATGTGAGTATTTTAATTTAAATCTGTTTAATAATTCAGAACGCAAATTACATTGAGGAAATCTTAATGATATCACATCATTATAAAAAATGTGCCGAAATATGTTAATGATGTGAATTTTTTATCATTAATCATAATTTTAGATACATCGTAAATTTTAAGCTTTAACGAAACATAGGAAGACATAGCCATGCATAAAGAAATATAATATCCGACTGTTTCTAATAAATATTACTTAAAATCAAAATTAAATCAAGGACTTAGTTTTGAGACACTATGTTCCCCATTTTCTGCCGAATTTTAGGGGCATTGAGTGTTGAGTGGCGGAATTCGACGCCGCGACAAACGAACAATTTTTTTTTTAATTTTCTCGAGTGGGGATCGAACCCACAACCAGTCGCGCTTACAGTCGCACACCTGCGCCACAACTGACCTCATAGATATTACTATTACAACAAAAAACTAAATCAAAACTAATATATTGAGCAATATGACCTTAAAAATTCCCGACCCAATTCCGACTCTAAAACCATGGCTCAGCCGTAGGTAGGTAGGTATAGGAGATATTTCGTAACAACTAAACGTACCTATTGTTCGCTTGAACTTTGTTCGACATTTAGTAAAGTATTGCGGGAGATCGGAACGGATGATTGGCGAGTGCTGATGGCGTTTCCACCTTAGATCGTTTACTTGAAATGCTGTTTTAACGTGTAGAAATCGAGTAGGTGACGTAAAAGAAGGTTAATAACATGTTTTGTCTTTAAGACTCGAATAAAAAATATTTTTTGTTAATGATTTGTACATATTGTTTTTTTAGCATGCTGTATTCCTGCATGTACCATATTAGGCAGAGGGAGCCTAGTGTTAAGACACTCCGCTCAGTTCTCTTCAATTCCGTAGAATTCAGGAGGCATTGCGTTTTGAGTGAACTTAACGCCACGCTTTACTTCGACACCAGAGCGAAAAAATTAATATATAAAAACGGCATGAGAATCGAACCCACAACATACCACACGCCTGCCCCTCTTCGACACGACTGGCGCCACATATACCTCAACTATTACCATATTTAAGCAAAAGCCTATCAAATCCCAATTCTACGTAAAAAGCTATAAATTTACAACGATATATAAACGATTGTAATAAATATATTATACCTACATATATAAATCGAATTATACACGCATTTGCAACCTTACGGCCTTACAAATTGCCATTTCTACATCGCATACAAAAATATCCATATCAATAGCCGAGTATTGCAAGTAGGTACGGCAAATCGAATCGAGACATATGCATGCACCTATCAAGTCGATCACCGGCGACCGTGAACTTTAAATGGAACGCCGGGAAACAGCTGTCGACACTCACCGCTCTCCGCCCCTGCATAGGGTACTCCCCTCCCTTCCCCTCTCCTCCCACTCAATCCCTCTTTTGATTTTAAGTGTTATTAACAAGCGTGAAACACAATCTAATTAAGAAGTCCTTTTAAATAGATTAGTCAATTTCATCCTTTTAAGCCAATTGACATTCTGGTACGAATTATTTTATTACAGTGTAGACATAAACCCTCACGAATCTTATTTGTAAATTAAGTTAATGTTGTCAAGTTTAATTAAGTTATTTATAAAAGTAATCACTATTTCGAGGCAGTTTACATAATAATAATTATATACCAATAAAATATAACATTTCCATTTTCTTCGCTCTGGTGTCGAGGCAAAGGACGGCGTTAAGTTCCGCCACTCACCACGCAACAACAGTTCTACTAATAAATATGCAGTACACAAAAACAATACAAGCCAATAAGAAGAATATACAAACATACATGTTTTTATAGTATAACATATAATAAAAAAAACATTTTAACATATAATAAAAAATCCACATACGATTCCATATATTCACATTCCACTTCACTGACCATACCTACCGTCATTATACCGTTATCAATACATAGTTAGAAGCAATCAATCAAAACCAACGTACATATTCGTCGAGTTGTTTCTTTCAATAAAAACATCACCTACCATATTAAACCACAACAACACATACAAGGCACAAGCACAAGCGTCTGAATATAAACGTGAAGCTGTGGGTTCGATTCTCACTTAGGGGAATTAATTATTATTTATTAATGTTATTTATTTTCTTCGCTCTGATACCAACGCAAAACGCGGCGTTGAGTTCCACCACTCCACGCAATGCCTCAAAAAATCGGCGGAAGGTGAGGAACGTCTTGACACTAGGAGCGTCTTGACATTAGCTTCCCTCTGCCATATGCGGAATACAGTAAATTTGAAGCAAATTTGAAAAAAAATCCACTTTGCTGACCGTACCATCTACCTTTACCGACACAACCTAAAAAATAAAAAAAATTCCAAATCAAATACCATACACAACAAAAACACATACAAACACAAAAATCTATAATAATAATAATAAATAATATACAATAATATTTATAATCAATAAAACATAATATTGAGCGTGGAAAGCGCTAATATCGGCCGACACACGAACAATGGGTGAGCACTTTCTTCTGACCGAGAGCTGGTGCGGCAGTCGGTCAGGGGGTCGGCATCGCTATGGCGGGCACGTAGCCATAGGAGATGAGCTGGTGTGAAAGTGAAATTGAACCATTACGCTAGGCTCGTACCTCGGGTTGTATGGAAACAATTAACTAATTAACATAGAGATAGCAAAAGTTAATTGTAATTAACTTCTTAGAAGGACTGTGTGGTTTTTTATTATTTACACATACCGTAGTTATATCAAAAATAAGTAGGTAATTATGTAGTAGGTAAATATTAGTTATGCTATACTTATTGATTTTTAGAAAACAATAAGCCTAAAAAATTATAATAATTATAAGAACAGATGAACTTTAACTAAATTGCAGCAGTTATACGCAAAAGTATATCAATGTCTAGTCATATAGGCGTATACTCGTAGACGTCAAAGGCAACCATTGAAAGTAGTTCTTATACATTCTGATAATTTATATAAATATGAGTACGAAAATGAGGCAACATTAGATCCATTCCTCACAAATTCTCAATAAATCAGTCGAAAATTGTGATCTGAATAATTTATTTTACATAGTTTTAACAATAAAATAGAGGATGTACAACGAGTTCACCATCGCTATGAGTATCACGTAAACAGTTCAATCGCAGGAGTGATCCGGTGAAAGTACATTTGCATTACAACTTTAATATCATTAAAACAATCATTAGTCGTAAAATATAGCTTGAAAACATTTTCATACGAAAGCCGCACGCTGTGGGTTGCATTCCCACTCGAAGAAATGAAATATTTAATACGTTCATTTTCCTCGTTATGGTAACGAGGCAAAACGTGTCATTGAGTTCCGTCACTCAACACACAATACCTCCAAAATTTCGGCAGAAAGTGAGGAAGCGGCATAATGGGAATGGAGTGTCTTACACTAGGTTTCCAAGTTACCTCTGCTTGCCCATCTATATTCAATACTAACTAAACAAATATACTAATACAAAAACTGCACATCATCAAAGATACCTGTAAAGGTACCTACCTATTGAACAATTCACAATTAAATCACGTTTAGCCATCGGCTTTTATCAAAGTACAAGCATCCACATTAAAACCATTTACTTATTCAAGAAGTCTTCGAAAAACAATCGCCTTGATGATGTACTCATATAGTTATTGTAATTATATTCTCTAATGTACCCTTGACACCATTGACATCTGGACACCGAAATGTAATTACTTTTAGAATTATTTTACAGTTAAGGCATCTCTATAATAAATTATCTGTCGATTTACTACAGCCTATAGTATTAGTGTTGCCATTAAAATTGATTAGATTCGCAAATATTGATTATTGGAATAAGGACATTTTATTTGAAAGTCTGCATTTTGAATTATAATAGGCATTTGAAAAGTTTAAACGAGATAATTTAATAAAAAAAATATTTTTAAAAATTATTATGTATCATATTGTTCCTTACATTTTGCAAAATGATTTAAATACTTATTATGTAACATTTTAGCTTCCCGCTTTATCCCGCACATAGCATGACAGGCAGAGGAAACCAAGTATTAAGATATTCCATTCCCATTAAGACACATTCGTTCCCTACTTTCCGCCGAATTCTAGAAGCATTGCGTGTTACGTGGCGGAACTTAACGCCGCCGAACCCACATAAAAACAAAATAAACAAACGGATCAAGGAAATGTAAACCACGAATCCGGTTAAATCGAAACACTGAATTCATCACGCAAACATTGATAAATGGACGAACACGCCGCATTGAAAGTAAAACAATGGGGATGCCTGCATTATTCATGCGGCAACATTGTGAGACGAAATACCGATAGTAGTAGTTTCTTTAGATTCACTTTAAGAGCCTTTGATTTATGTTAAAGTATATTTTTTATACAGTTTATTTACAATTTTATATGAATTTTGATATTACGTTGAAATATAGCTGTCCTCTTCTTCTTTTTTTACATGAAAAATATTCATTTATATAACACTCTTTTGTTAACATTCACGATCTATCCTCCAAAGAAAATGTAGTGTTAAATCACTCCGTTCCTCAGTTTCCACATGACTTCGAAACAATGAATGATGAGTGGCGTAACTCAACGCCGCGTTCTGATAATAAACGACCCTTACTATCCACAATAAAACAATAAATTCCAATTAACCAAATCAACCATAACTCCCAATAAAAAACACAACCAACCAACTACCCTCCAATTAGACAATTACAAACAAAACAAAAAAAAAAAAACAATACAACAAACAACGCCTACCTACCTCACATCGATCAAATCAATTGTTACGATCGTACCGGAAGCGGCTACCTCATCTACCTATAGACACGGTAGGTAGGTAGCGGAGAGTTACGTAACATCTCGACCCCTATTATCCAACTAATTGACATTATTACATGTCCGGTGACGGGGCCCGTTCTATTTTCTCTTCACTTGACATTTAAAACTAAATACTTTGATGGTGCTTTTAAATAAAGTTTCGTATAGTTCACATTTCTTTTACGAGTAAAAGTCTCTAGTCACTGGTAATTATGTTTAAAATATAAAAATAATAATGTAATTGGTATGTGAGATCCTACATCTAGTCCATTATGTAGGTATCCGTTTATTCGTGATGATTCTGGTTTCAAATATAATATCATGTCAGCTCGAATCATAATCATTCTTTTCTTTTATTGCGTTGATGGTTTATAATAAATAAATTTAAATAGAAAATTTTATTTAAATTTTACAATAAATACTACGGTAACTTTATTGTAGCAAAATGAATGCCGCACAGTAGTAGTAACGACCTACTAGTAGTAAATGCAAGCGGAATATTAAAATTAAGCGAGTAGAATAAGAACCTTCATTTGCGTATTTCAAATATTTGAATATTTGAGAGTAGGTCAAGCTTATGTATATTAAATATATCAAATTAAAAAAGAAAATGACAAAAACTTTTATTTTTTTTACACTTTTATGACTAATAAAAAAAATAGGAATCATGCTGATCTAAAACACATTCCTACTTTCAGGCAAATACTAGACACTAAGTAATATTTTGTTTCTTCTTAGTCCATTCTTATGCCTATAATATTAACATGTATTAATAGCTAACTAATTTGAGGCCAGTTACGATGATGCGTCGCAATTGTTAACGCGATAGTCAAAGGTTCGATTCTCACTCGAGAGAATTAATTACTTTCATTTTCTCTGCCTAGACTGTCATATATGGCAAAACAGATTAGCTATATTTTAAGAGAAACATTGTGCTTCCATACAATTTTTTAGCAGTAGCATAAACGCCAACGCAAATGCACATCAACTTTAAAAAAAAAAAGCCTTGGCAAAAAAAACCTCAAGTAAACAATTTCCTATCCTCATTGATTGTTATATTTGTAAACATCTAGTGACCTCTGTTAAACCCTGACTCATTATGTAAATTAACCTTCACACCTACGTTTCGAAAAAAACTCATGAAGTTTTAAGAAATGTGAGTATCCTGTATCTGTCTTTATGTGTGTCTGTTTGTGGCATCATAGCTCCTGAATCAATGAACCAATATCAGTGTGGTTGTTTTTTTTAATTCGAAAGCCTTGTTCATTTCGGAGGTGATGTTCTATCAAAACCGCATTAGCAATTTAAGCTACAAGCACTTTTCCAAGACAAGGTAGTGATTTTTTGGGTTTTTTGTTATTTTTTTTATTTTATTTGCTTGTACTCTGAGTGACATATTGATTGACTCTTGATCAGACTTAAAACGAGCTTTGCTAAATAGTCGATTAACTATGTATATAATATTTATTAACAAATATTGCTTACTTATACAATTAATAGGTAACACACGTTTACACTTGTAACTTTAAAGCGAGACGGTAGCTCTTCGCACGCCGCTTTATGTAAGAAAAAAAAAATATGAGATTAGTGAAACTGTACGACAATTACGTTTGTAAACAATGATAAGCTTTGTATAGTTACGTACGTTTGTTGTGGACAAAAGAGAAAAAAAATAAGAATCGTTCAATTTATATAACTTTTATAGGAGATACCCACGTAGAGAGAGAGAGAGAGAGAAAAATACGTAAAAAAAGCACAAAAATAACAATAGCACCGTTATATTAAAACCAAACCAAACTAAATAACAGTATTGTGCGTGTTCATTGAACTGAAATGTTGAATTTTAATTATTAAATACCCCTACAATCGATATTTGCCTAGGTAAACTTAAAGCGACCTACTTTACACAAAGCGTTGGACAATATAAAATTTATTAGTGAATGTTAGAATTAATCAGTATTAAATAAATAATAGATTAGTTACTTGTAGTATTAGATAAAGCAAATATGAAGCCGTGTAGGTCAGCGTCTTACTGTAAATGCAAAGTTTCCAGGTTCGATGCCAACTAGGGGGAATTATTTATTAAAATTTTCCCGCGCTCCGACATAAAAAGGTGCGGCGTTAAGTTTCGCTACCCAACAAACAAAAGCCTGCGGACCTATTAAGGAAATCTTTTTCCTCATACGACACTACAAGTTACTTTCGGTCACGTACAAAAAAAGAGTTCAAACCCAAGATTAGCTTCACAAACATTCCAATATATCTTAGGAACAAACTATAAAAGTTGACAAAACTAAGGTGCCACATTTTACTGTCAACCTAATTTTAGATACAAGTATAAACAAGAAACAAAAGTAATATATGGAATGACGTCGAGGCATATACGAAAACTTTCACTGTTCGTTTTTCCTCTTGCGGTACGGAACCCTAAAAGGTAAATTTTAATAGCACAAAAACTTTATAAAGAGGAAACAATTAAACATACCATCCTGCACTAACACCGGGGTATGTATATGGAACATTAGACATACCTGTGTAATTTCTATACTCCGCTTAGGATATAAAACTTGATAGTTCACTTTCAACTACAATCATTAGGCATATCTCGACGTCTCGAATAGACGTGAGATATCCATAAATATATATAAAATTCATCCGTTATAAATCCGGCCGGTCTGTTCATTCATAGCGGGCGAAGCCGCGAGCGACTCGCTAGTCGCTAATCTTTAATAGGTATATTACATTATGAGAATGATCACATACATCACCGCCATTAGTCGTGCAGTCGTAATGATTACGACAATTACGCGATCCGTACCTACTCACTTTTGTTGCTTTGCAGTTTATTCCCATGACTCTTTCTAATCTTACTTAACTACTGTAATCGTCGCTTTGAGAACTAAAAAGGTCTCTCTCACACAGTCTAAGCTTGATGTTTTTACGCGAAATAAAATAAGTAAATAATCTGAGGCTATCGTGACGCAGCAGAGAAGCACCTGACTGCAAACAAATGAAAATTGCGGGTTCGACTTCCACATGGACAAACGTTTAATTATTATTTTCCTGTTCTGGCAAGACGAAGTGCGGCGTTAAGCTCCGCCACTTAAAATGCAAAAAACTCAAATTGGCATAGAAAACGGAGAACGAAATAACCTTCCCTACACCTACGCCACTGCTTTTCCATACACTAATTATGCAAGAAAAAAATCATAAGCCAACCATAATTTAAGAATTAACTACATATTAGATACAGAAACCATCTAATTAGAATATATTTTATATGATATAACTGAGCTCGTAATAACAAAATTGCACCAGCTTACATTAATGCAGCACAGATAACATCTCTAAGGCACATAGTAACCCTGGTTGCCGAAGGAAATGCCCAAAACAGTACGTTCACAGACGAAGGTTGCCGCAACCTCTCGTTAACTGGACCGTTAATTAACACATCAATCATTGGTATAATATAGGCATATCAATTTACGTTGTGAGAGTATTAGTTATTAAAACTCAATGTCAGATCTCATTAAATGAGTGTAAAATAAAACAAAGATAGGTAAAATATTTAAAGTGATTATGTATTCTACACGTTTATATTAAGAAAAAAAAACAAATATGTTTAGGAACCCTAACTTACTTCAATTATAGACTTTAAAATAATTACAATTTAAGTGGCAAAAGGGAATTCAGAACATATTAAAGTATATTCACATAGTAACAACTTATTTTTATTAAAAAAAAATTAAAAAATATATATTTAGGAAACACAATAAGAGCCTATAATAAATTACAATAACAATTGTATATTAGTACCGGAGTCATTGATATTTCTATACAACTCTCATAAAAAGAAACATAAAAAATCAATAGATTTTGATACAATAGAAACAAATATCATGGGGAGTGTGACCGTGGCGCCACGAGTCTACCCCAAATGTAAAGAAAGAAATTATATCTCATGTCAAGGAAGATAAGCAGCTGATAGAATGATAAACAAATACATCTATCTATCTATACAAAGAGTACTGTTTACGTAAACATATAATATACTTATATGTATGTATACCTACATAGATTTTCAAGATATATACTGTAATAAAATTTATAACACCGGCTAAAGACGACTAACTTTAGAGAAAACTTGCTGAAAGCCCAAGAATAAATTTTAATTAAAAAATAAAATGACGATAATATTATATACGAAAAAGAAGTTGTTTAATCTTCGTAGCATAAACTAGGAACTACCTATATATAATACGATTTTAAATGTAATTACTTGTCCGAATAAAAGTTATAAAAAAAAAATTACAAAATAAAAATAAATTATTATTTCTACTACAAACGCCTTTTAACTTAATTCTATAATAAATCAAAATTTTAAGGACAACCGCAGGACGACAGGCGTAATGGATCAATATGATTGCGGCCTTTGACACTTTAATATGCGACGTAAACACCTCGAACCAAGAGACAAATTGTATATTGTAATTCTGATAAACATTATATACCTACGTACATCGTGGAGCAGTAGCACAAGCGTGTAACTGTCATCACGGCGATTGTGGGTTCGATTCGCACTCGAGGAATTAAAATATTTTATATGTTCATTTCCTGGCTTAGTAACAGGGCAAAGTGCAGCGTAAGGCATTGAATTCCTCCCATAAAACATGCAATGCCTTCAGAAGTCGACGGGAAGTGGGGAACGGAAGTGCCATAATAGGGACTGACTGTTTGAACACTAAGATGCCAGGTTCCTCTTGCCTACACTATTATGTATGGGATACAAGGTGAAGCTTAAAAATTTATTAAAAAAAAGCTTATTAAAAAATACATAAGTTAATATAAATTCATATAATCAATAAAACCACTTAGCTATATCTATTAAAACATCACAAATTAGAACACCAATGTCTGAATGTCTCAAATACAAACCAGACGAACACTGGTCATTATTCAAACAAACAACTTCGGTGACAAGTTACAAAGCATGCGGAAGCCAGAACAAGTGGAGCGAGTATAAAGATAGGCCATCGAGAATGCGTGAGTGCTTCGCAGGGTTGCCATGTAAGGCGAAAAAATTGAAACAAAAAGTATTAAACTCGTCTAGGGCTTCATATACCGATATATAAATGTATTTTCGTAAAGTTATTTAAAGACAGAATATGCCTAACTTTTTGTTAATTATATATTTTAAAATATTATAATAACTGATAGTACACTATTCTCAAAATTTACTAATTACTGGATTTGAACACCGAACTACCTACCTAATGAAGAATACAGTCTAAAATATGTTTAATACGAACCAATACCTTCTTATAATCTAATAAATATATGATATTACTCTCTATCAACCCTGAAATAATAAATGTGCAAAGTAATTCCATGTATGCACTATTGAAGGATATTGTCCTTTTTCTATTTCAAATAATTATTACAAATAATTCTACATCGTCGGAGGGAAAGTAAACTTCCTGACTTCTTCTTTCCATCGCAGGACTCCTCCTCTTACATGTATTTAATCTGAAGACACTAAAAAGTTGAAATTTATTGACAGAAGCGTATGTAACTAAATACTAAACTAGTGTTAAGACACTCCGTTCCCCATTTTCCGTTGAAATCTGGAGGCATTGCGAGTTGAATGGCGCTCAACGTTAGACTCAAAGCCGCGCTTTCCCTCAGTACTGGATCGAGGAAAATGAAAATAGTAAATGTTCCATTTCCTCGAGTAAGAATCCAGTTCACAACCTGGCACGTTTACAGTCACGACTGGCCTTAAAACTAAATTACCATTAAAAAAAATTTATATATAACATATAAATATGTATATATAATATGATGAAAAAGGCCTATAAATATTTAATTAATCATCACTCAAGCTATATAATAGGTAATATTAGGCAACAGATCGTAATAAAAACGCATATAAAATAAGAAGAATCACAAAGGTCAGTCGTGATGGTGAACGGAGGCAAACATTCTAGAGTGGTCATCGTAGATTAGAGAAAAACAGAGTAATGTTGCAATATGTTATGTATCTATTATAAAATATGTTAATAGTCTCATCATGGTTAAAAATTCTCGGGTAAATAAATTTTTAAGCTATTAAAATTTTTAAAGTCTTTATGCTACTAAGGAAAGGAAAATATTAAGAAAAGACTAAATAACACACAGGCATTATGTGATGAGTGGTGGAATTCAACGCCGCGCTTTGCCTGGTTATGAGAACGAGGAAATCAAAATATTAAATATTTCATTTCTCCGAATATCGCCCCATACCTTACAATCTACTACGCTTACAATCGCACTTCAGCCTCATGCTAGAAATGGTAAAGATAAAACAAAAATGTAGAATAAACGTATTCTGTCTTTATTATTTCAGGCCATTTATTTTATATGACATTTTGTATATCCAAACATGTTGTTCATACAGGAAGATGCAGTTTCTTCATAGGAATGTTCAAATAAAAACAAGCGATAAAATAATGATAAACATGTGACCGTCAAACAAAGTTATCAACCTTATCTACTATCTACCGTTCCGGAGATACTTACTTCTATGTAAATTTTTGTATACATTGTACTGAATTTTATTTACAGTAATAAATATTAAACACTATACAAGTAACGAAAAAGAAATTAAATATATAGAGTAGGTATAAACAAACTAAAGTCTTTTGTCTATGGCGGACAAAATCAACGAAAGTCAAGATTAACCATAGTAAAAGTGAAACAATCATAATACTATAATGGAAGGAGATGACCCCGGGTGAAACGGGCCCATCAAACCGCACGCTAATGACCTTTCTTAATAAGATGTAAGAATATAAAGTAAAAGTTGTTTTTGCAGTTGATTCAAATCTTCAACTGACGAAGGTTACGAGAACTTCACTGCGGAAGAAATTTTGAAAGTCAAACGTCACGATGGAATAAAGATAATTTAATTTGTATGTGAATCTTTTACGATAGCCATATTTTACAAGGAGTCACCACTTGCCCGAATTCCTGCCTTCGTATGACTTTTAAGTGGCCAGAGTCGCTTTCGACAAATTGTCATAAATTGTATTTAGGTACGTATATTATGGCGGTTAATAAGTAAGTTCTCGATATTTTGGAAAGGTGCATTTATGATTTACCAAAATATTTCACCTTCAAAAGTGTTGAAATGTAAAATTTCAAGTAATACTTACTAGTATTTCAATATGTTCTTGAATCGAAAAAATTCAATGCGACAACTGATATAATTTATCATTTCATATCATTCTACAGAGTAGATTTACTATAAATAAATAGAAGCCAGTCGCGTCGCAGGGGCACAAATTACAAGCAAGTGGGTTTGTGAGTTCGATTCCCACTCGAGGAAATTAAATATTTAATATTTTCATTTATTTGCTATGGTGTCGAGTGAAAGCGCGGCATTGAGTTCCGCCGCTCAATTCGTTTTACTTTTAAAATTCAGCGCACAGATAGTAGAGAAGTGTCTTAAAACTACACTACGAAACAAACAATTTACACATAGGCAAAACATGGCTTCTCTTTTATTCCCCTTAACTTACAACTCCTCCTTAATTAGCAACAATATAAAAAAAACGGTACCGCGCAGTAATAAATATTTATAGGCTATGACACAATTTACTAAACCATGTTCTAGTTTGTCAGTGTATTGCGCAATAAGCAACATTGATTCAAATTTCAAATGTATTAAGGTTACAAAATTACACTATTTCTTAATATAAATTAGTGATTTCAAATATATTTACATTGCATTAATAAATTTATTGACGAATAAATAATTTATTTTATAAGTGACGTTTTAATTTAACCAACATCAGAAAAAGGTAAAAAGTAATTAAAATATTTGCAATAGTTAATCAACAGTTTAGTTTTGTATTTATTCGGAACAAATTCTGTAGGTACATCTATAATGTGTTGATGATTTACAATGAAATTTATCTCATATAAAATCATAAATTCGTAGAATTACTGCAAGAATTTTATCTTAATTTTCCCGTTAATACATACATAAGTATAGGTATTAAACTCCTCTTATACTTACTGAGAGAAACCGCATTGTCGTCACTAGACTAGAATTACTCACTATTTTCATTTTGTTCTTTTCATTGATTATGGCATTCTGAGCGTGCCCAGTTAGATATTGGACTTATTATCATAAGCGTAGGAAAGGGACACCTTCCATTTATTCCTACGCTAGCCACTCCAGAAATAATGGGGAGTGTAGGGGAGCACTAGGCGAGGGTTTTTCTCCTTACTCCCACAGAAACCGGAGAAGGAAAGAACAATAATGCAGTCGACGACTAGTTTAAAATAAATAACTTAAAAATATAATAATAAAACAAACTTACCACATTGATTTTTCCGAGAATATGGTTTATCTGATCCTTGCTGCACATACTGACGTCGTCGTATAAACACCTCTTATATTCAATACACGAACACGTGCCGTCACAGATTAAAATATTATCTTAATATTATCATCACAAGTCATTTCATTGTAAAAATGTAGATGTTTCCATCTTTCCTTTGATCTGTTACTTTTGGAGGTCAAGATTTTTATATTTAGGTTTTAATAAAACAAGCATTGTTCTTAATTGAACAATTACGTAGATATGAAATTAAGTATGAAAACAAAGATTCGAGCTAACGACATTTCTAGTTATAAACAATTCTTATTTCAATCTATTAATTATAATATCTAGTACTTAACACTATTACGCAGAATATTTTGTTTGCTTAAACGCACTAAATTAACGAAGTACCTACTGGTTCAAATTAAATAAATATTTTTATGCTGGTTCGTCCATTTATCAGAGAGGGCTATCCTATAGGCAATATAACATGACATACTTTTTATGAAACCGACTGTACCACTAATATTTTTAGTAACATTTTTATATAAAAGGTATGTACATTTGCAGAATACTGGAGGAAACACAAGACAAAAAATATTAACAACAAAAATATGTACTCAATAAACTTAAAAAGAATCAATCAATCAAATGTAAGATAACACGTATTCACATTAATAATCTGTAATAATCCGTAGTAAGTCAACAAAGATATAAGAATATATTAATATAAAAAAAACTAACTTAAGCTTTATTAACTTAACGACCTACCATAACAACTAAGTATCTAAAATTTACAACAAACAAGTATAAAGTAAAAATTTCACTAAAACCAATCAATTACTCCAATAGCAAATAGCAACTCTAATATTTTTTAATTGATGCCGGTCGTGGCACAGAAGCACAAAGTGTGACCGTAAAAGCGACTAGTTGTGGGTTCGATTCCCACTCGAGGAAATGTAATATTTATTTAAATTTATATTTTCGTTTCTTCCCCCCTGGTGTCGAAGAAAGCGCGGCCTTGAGCTCCGCCATTCAACCAGCAATGCCCTCGGAATTCGGCGGAAAGTGGGAAACGGAGTGTCTCAACACTAGGTTCCCTCTGCCTACCTGTTAAGATTTAATTTTAACTCTAATGTAATAGTATTGACACCAATACAATTAAATTAAGGTATAATTAAGTTTTTAATGACATTACGAAATAGGTATCTCGGAATGTTGGCGTCGAGGCGCGAGCGTGGACCACATGCTAATGACCGGTATTGAAGTCTAATTGTTCATTTAAATTGTTTTATTACTGTTATTATGTTACGACAGACAAACTGTTGGCCAATTTATTGACTTATGAATTACATTTTAATTATCATATTATTATATACTGAGTTCGGCGTTAAGATCTGCCGCTCAAAAAGCAATGTCTCGAAAATAGAACAGATAGTGGAGGATGGAGTATCTCAGCACTAGGCCTTTTCCTAACCTCCTATATGCGGAATTCACTGTGAAGCTAAGAAAATATCGAGGTTGCCATAATAATAAATAGTTAGATATTTTACTTTCAAACAATAATAACTCGGCTTAAACCAATTTTTATAATACCTAGAAATTACCTATGGAAATTCTTTAAAAAGCTATATTGTTAAAAATTAAATACCAGTTCAATCAATAAACGTACACAAACAGACGTTATATGATATCGTACCAAAACATTTGCATATTTTCTAAATGGCGCTGGTGAAATCACAAGTTTAATTGTTTTATTTTTCATATTGTTTGCCATAAACGTTTTGCTAAAGGCTACACCATGAACAGGTGTGGTGAAACACGTGTAGTGTAGATGATTTTGATTATCACACTAGTAAATAATAATTAAGTAAATAGTAATGAAGAAAACGACGAAGAAGAAGAAAAATAATAAATAATGAATAACAAAATCAATTATACCATATAGAAAAAAATAGACTCCTTGATGTCTACTACAATTCACATATAAAAGTTCACAACCACAACTGTAACCGTTAACTAACCTAACGTTTGTTGTCTTGATGAGCCATCAACACGCTTGATGAATATTGATGAAAGGTCCCGAGGTCAAGTGAAAAGCAAGGTGTAAACGTCACAGCTAAGCTAAACCACTTTCGTGGCGGTCAGTTTTCTATGATTAAGCTGACGTCACGTCAGGCCATACATTATGGACTATAGAGTATCAGGTATAGACATTAGACTGGTTAGTGGTTATAATATAATTTGATAAATAGATTAATGCATAGAAAGTACACAGTCCAACCCTTCGGTTGCAGTTGGGATTGAGTGGTTAATTAATTAGTCGGGTTGACGCTGTATCTCGCACACACTAGGGTAGACAGGGAGAACCCAAACTCCGATCTCCATTTTCCGCCAGTCTGAAGGCGTTTTGAGTGGTGGAACTCAACGCTGCGCTTTGCGCGGAAATGCAGAAGCGCAGAAATGGAAATATAAATTTAAATTAATATTTAATTTTGTCGATTGGGCATCGAATCCACAAGAAGTCGAGATTACAATCACACACTTGTTATGCGCCACGACTAGCCTCTATCGAGTGATCATAGCTTCAATATTAAGCAAAAGCCAAGTCCCAAAAAAACATTCCCATATTCCATTTATGACATTAAAAAAATCTACAAAACAATACAATCAATATTTTCAAAATGACTCACTCATACATACATTATAATTATAATAATAATAAAAAAACCGAACCCAATTAATTTAAAAAACCACCTGTACTAACAACTCAATATTAAATCGTCCGCTATTCAAATATAATAAAATCGATATAAATCGTATCGGCGCCTACAATTCTAACTTTCCACGTGTTCACATTCCATTGAAAACGAGAGCGCTCTTATTATATCACAGCCTACACACCTGTAAATCTATATACGTAAGACTCAAACTCAACAATAGATTGAAATAGTGAATAGAATTTTACGATAGGAACGCCATTTCGTGGCATTCAAATAAATAATTATTAGAAGAGATAGCTTTCACAAAAAAATACAATTGTGTTTATTAAAAAAACCGGCATGGGTGTTTACATAATTTTTTTTCACCCGTTTGCGTAATTTTGATGTAACTTCACTTTTTTCTAGCTATAGGTGTAAGCAAATTGCTTCAAACTATCTATAGAGTTACATCATTTTAATGTGTAGGTAATAGATATATAAAAATACTAGTGGACCCGGACGCGGCTACGCCTGCTTGAACTATAAGAATATTTTCGCGTCGGTCTACTATGCCGCCCGTAGGCTAGGTAATTTTGAATCAGTGACATCTCCTTAATTATTTATTAGTATGTTATTCACTAAACTATAATTACATCTATATAAAATGCTAAAAGTAACTGTTACATTTATTTTCATAAGGATCAATATCAAAATGTCGCGGTAACGGTTGCGTAGCGACGCGACGGTTGTTATTAACATGGCAGAATAAATTGCATGTCAAGTTAGAAAGTACTTTAAAATATATTAGTTTATATGTATAATGTAATGTTATATAGCCTATAGCACTTCTGAAGAATGCAGCTTTCATACAAATCAAAAACAATGTAAATCGGACCAGTAGATCCAGAGATCTTAGCGTTCAAACAAACAAACAAACAAACTCTTCCGCTTTATTATATTAGTATAGACTATAACTTTCCTTTAATAATTGATAATACAAAACATCACAGAAATAATTTACATACAAAACAAGTGATGTAACACTCCCCATAATCTCATCTCACGCCTTTTACCTAATTCATATTTTTTCACATACATATTTTGATAAAAGCCTTTCACTGTTACATAAATTAATTAAGGTTTAGAGATGAGTCGTGGCCATTGTAAACACGACAGGTTGTGGGTTCGATTCCCACTCGAGTATATGAAATATTCAATAATTTCATTTCCGCGCTATGGTGACGAAAAGAACAAAAATTAAATAAAAAAAATCCGCTATAAGATAAACATAAACAACATAAAACTTTATAATATTCAAATGCAACGATTTAGTAATTTTAATATTTATTGACCAACAGTAGGTACAATAGCAGGATGGAGAAACAAAAATTTCTCGCGGTAAGAACAATTTTCTTGTGTCTAACACCAGTTACACCACCAGCGCCACCACCAGATCAAATGTTGCAACCACTACCAGTTTTTGTAACTTAATACTTATAAAATATGACCTTCATAAAAATATTTGAAACGACACCTATAGTAATTAGTTAATTTACGAAAAATAAATTAAACGCTATCAGTTTCTCTTGCTTTACGTTTTGTAACTATTAAAAACTTAATAACTAACTTTAATATTTTAATATTCTATAAGAAACATTTGATTATAAAAATAAACAATATTAAAAATAATTGTATTAAAATTCAATAAATCAAAATAATAATTTAATTAGACCATAGAAAGCAGTCAAGTCTTCGATTTACAGTAAGTCCTACAGGCAGCTACCACTGGCTCAAAAGGCAGTTGTGCTAAGAATTTACAATAAACGTAAAACAATTATAATCTTGAGACGAGTTGCAGCGCAGGAGTAAAAGCGTGTGACCGTAAGCTCGATAGGTTGTGGGTTTGATTTGAGGAAATTACTTTTTTCGCTCTGGTATCGAGGCCGAAAGCGCGGCGTTGAGTTGGGAGCGGAGTGTCTTAACACTCTGCTTACCCTATAAGCTACAACACGCAGGATACTGCGTGAAGCTGCAAAAACATCACAATCTTCCCGAGCAAGATTATCCTAAATTATACCAGTATTTCATAAGCATAATATCAAAAATGATTTACTCGGGTGTGCAATAACACATGCATTTTATCATAAAAGCAATATCAGAGTGCAATTTTCACGTCACAAAGTGCATGTAGGCTGTGACAAACGTTGTAATATAGGAACTGATGTGCAAAATGAAGAATAAATTATTATGCGTATTGCGTCTCATCGACAACAAGTGAATGGAATAGTTTAGAATTCCCTGCAAAGCGTTAAAACTACGTACTACTACTACCTAAACAATAATACACAGGCGGCGTTAAGCTATATAAGAAGCACTTATAGCACAATGTTCGAATTAGGACGGAAAACTGAGAACAAGGCGTTAGGTTTTCTCTGTCTACTGTACAATGTATGTATACGTATGGTATATTACTATTACTAAACTGTAAATATTGTTATGTTAGTATTGTTTTAGATATCTCGGTACAACTTCCTCAAATTGAAGGGTAGATTGACAGAATTGAACGCAAAAACACTACAGGGTATTAGAAAATTATCACAATAATTCTAAAATATTATCTTACTTTTATCAAAAGTAGGTTATATATAAATAAATAATATTTTTCCTATTTTGCACTGCAGTAATTAAGGAAGTACCGTGCATATGAAAATTATATTGTTCCCTGTTTCATGCAACGTGTGCCGTAACTTGTGAATCGACGAAATTAGCGAATAAATTACTTTTCCGATAAGTTAATGATAAATATAGGAAGTCAAGCAACGCTAACCAGACTACTTACGAGTACGTACGTGTTCTTGTACATCTTACGTCCAATTCTAAAAGATAATTAAAAATTATATCATATGCCTATAAAGTAATACACGAACAACAATTACAGTACAAATACAAGAACTCATACAAATAACTACAATACAAAAAATACAACAGAAATATTTAAATAAAAGTATACACGTGAATAAATTACACAATAACTAAATAATAAGAAACCTACCATTAAATTATCTTCTTTAAACGATCATTAAACACTTTTACACATAAAAAAATCGCATTTATATTAAAATTACTTATTTCTGGTAAAAAAACACGCGAGACGCACCCATAAAAGCTCATTGAATATAACTACACTTTTACGTAGGTCATTTATCTATAAAACTAACATACCCTCAATTTTACAATATTTTTCTCATAAAAAAATGTAATGTCTAATTAACTACGCCACAGATTATTAATATAATATTTAATGAACGATTTAAAAACGTTTAATTAGAATCGAATTTTTATAATTTAAGTAAATAGAGCGAAGAAAGCGAAATTATAATATGAAATTACTTAAAATCGTATAGTGTGTATTCACGATTGAGATAAATAATGGTCGCAGAACCAATTTACATTGGAATAAATAAACATATTCTGTATTCAAGATCGAACGCTACGCAAAACAACAATAATTATATTAATATTAATCGCTACGCTTTCCTCTCTTACTGGAAAGGTCACCAACTCGAAACTTGAACAGACATTTAATTCTAGGTTAACTTCAATTTTTTATGCCATTTCCGATAATTATTATCGGTTTTTACAATTACAATTATAAAAAAAAATAAACTAAAAATTCCTCAAATCAGTAATTCTTTTTTTTTTCTTTTACATATTAAATTTTTTAATATTACCTGTGCATCGAAAAAACAATCCTAATAATAAAAATCGAGACCTCATAAAAAAAATCTATCACAAAACACTGGCACCTCACTGCTATTACATATAAATATATATGTATATATATAAAAAAACAAAATACTTTCGTCCGTTCGTTCGGAGGCGCGCGTTTCGCACTGTACGCGGCAGGTGACTGAAGGTGCTCGAGGCTTCGCGGCTACGGCGACAGTACGCACAAGACTAGGCAGCGGTATGGCAGAGAAAAATTAGAAAATAAACACTACCTTACCGATATGAGACGTAGTTAGAATGCAAAGCGGAAAATTGAATAATAGTCTAACGATTGTCCTTAACGTAATCCGTTTTAAATATCCCTAGTGTAGGCTTGTATAGTGTAGACTTACAAATGACGGCGCAAGAAAAAAGCTTCAATTGCATGTCAGAAGCTTAGTTAAGGCTGTACAATGAATAGAATTTAATATTATATATTTTTTTATTCTTTATTTATGTATGTATAAATGTAAATAAATACATAAAAATTACTAGTTGACAAGAAATATTTTAGAACATACACATACTTTAGGTTTGTGTTGTTTTAAAATAAAACACATTAATAAACAAGATGTACACAACATTTAAAAATTACAAAAAATAATTTAACATTACATAAAAACAAACGCTCTGCTAAATCAACATTTACCTATTTTGGGAAATGAGCAGTTGTCACTTTCAATCAAGATACGACCGAACGAGATTCATCTATCACGATAAGAGTCACGGCCGTTGAGCTACAGAGGCGCGCGGTAGTAAAATAATTGTTTTCTTTTATAGGCAGAGGGAACCCAGTGTTTACACACTCCGTACCCGTTTCCGTTGAATTCTGGAGGCATTGCGAGTAGAATGACAGAAATAAATGCAGAGTTTTTCTCTTGGTATCAGAGCGAAAAAAATGGAAATATTAATTAATATTAATTCAATTCCACTCGAGTGGGGATAGAACCTATAACCATCACGTTATAATCACACACTTGAGCTCCTGGGTCACGAGGGCCACTTAAAAGAAATCTTATTCTTTTTTAAATTTTTTCTGCGTAAACCTGACTTTATTTTCTTTTATTTCTTTTAAGTGAAGATTTAAAATAATATATTACTTTATGGCATTAGAATCATTTCGAGTATAAAATAATGTTTAAATAGATTTAAATATTTATACAATTTAAACAAGGCAACGGTGTCAAATATATAAGAGATATTTCCTCAGTAGATAGTTTGTTCACAGCTTGTACTGAAAGTTGTCCGTAAGCTTTCCTTTCTTAAACAAGTACCTACTTAGTCCTTTTCTATGGGGTTTTATATCAAGATCAAAATATTTCACTTATAAATAAATACGTTAGGTATAAATATGTTTTTATCTGTACGTATCTTTCGCATTAAGGTTATTTAATGTTTTTTTTTTTTTAATTTGATATAATTCTACAGTCCACGAGCCCGTATCCTTTTTCTCTAAATTATTTTTCGTTTTACATTTCGGCAATTTCGGATAAGCGTAAATATTATAGACGTTTACGCAACGCAAAATATTTTTAAAATAATCGATTTTCTTTATCTTGACGTTTTGTACCTTTTTTATAGCATACGTTTTATATACCATAGTATATGCCAGGTTAAGCAGAGAGTTAAGACACTTTGTTCGCGTTAACAATTAGACGCTGTGCCTTAAATAAAATTAATGATGAAATCCTTTTAGAGGTATTGCTTAATCAACGCTGTCAACTTAAACTTAAAACAGCCATTCCACGCAGCATTCCATTGGTATTTCTGTAACAAACTAATTACTGATGACTCTAACATGCTAGAACATATGACTCTAATGTCATATGTTCTAGCATGTTGACCTCAAATAAATAACAAGTTGAACTGTCAAAAATATTACCAAACTAAGGTATTTTCGTGATAGCCATAAAATGTTGAAACCGAGTTTAAAGAAAAGTAAAAAATTAAATAATTTGTAAACATAGTGTATAAAAATGAAGATAAATCAGTACTGTCGCCTTTTAATTGATATTATTATAATCACGTATATTTCGATATTGGAAAATTTATTTTAGAAGACCCGATAGTAATCCGCGTTTACAGGTAGGGTGTCAGTAAGTGTTGATTGGCGGAACTCAACACCGCGCTTATCCTGAACACCAGAGCGAAGAAATGAAAATATTACATATTTCATTTCCTAGAGTGGGAATCGAACCAACAACATGTCGCGCTTACAGTCACACGCTGATGCATTTGCGCCAAGACTGGCTCCTAAAAATCGTATTATAAGTGCCATTCTGTTATGAAAAATGCATATACGGAATTAAATCCACTACTTACAGCGAGCCTATAATCACACCAAACTTATTAATCAGTCATATTATTAACAAAGACACTATGGAGATATTTAATATTTATATTTTATAGTCGCTATCATAACATTTTATTTCTTTCGCATAGTAACGTTGAATGATTCCTTAATACAACAATCGTAAACTGTTTCAAAACAAAGCACTTAAGATCACCTTCGTTTTAATTCGCGCGGCTCAGTAAGTAGGTTTGCAATGCAAATAAATGACTTCATTAGGCTCGGTTTTCTAGATTAATTCATAATTTAATTGTTAACGTATTATGTATGCTTGCAAATTTGTATTAATATATTTTTAACTCTATTTTAATATTTTTTTTCACGCTGTATCCCGCACTGAGCGGGGCAGGCAGAGGAAACCTGGGAAGTGTTGACATTAGACTCCATTCCGTTTTAATTCACTCCTGTTCCCCCCACTTTTTACCGAAATCTGGAGGCATTGCGTATTGAGTGGCGGTACTCAACGCCGGTCTTCCGCGCCTCGTTTTATTTTTTTTTTCAACTTTCAAATTCCTCGTGTGCCCAATTCTTGTGTGTCCTAGGGCCCTGATATATCCTAAGAACACACTGGGCAGAAAGAACCTAACAATATATTTTTAAATATACCTACATAATATTGCTACAACAAAGGTAAAGGGGCTAATGTGCATAAAAAAAGGAAAATATAAAATGAGATTAAAAAATACCGTGCGCTTTTACACTTTGTCAGAGTTGGTTGATCAAAGGACTGCTTTATTAGTTTATCGAAAATCGTTCTATCGTTTTATAATACAAAAACTAATATAATATAAGCTCAACATAAGAGGCATGCGTGCGAATGTAAGCACGACAGATTGTGGGATCGATTCCCACTCGACGATATAAAATACGAATTAAAATTTAAATAAGTATTCTATACTTATTTAATTTTAATACGTTTGCTTAAGCGAATGTAGTAGTAATAATGTATATACATATCTATATAATTTGTATGACATATATTACTACATATATTAATATATGTATACGATAACAGATTACTTCTAGTTGGACGATCACTCGTTGTAATCCCGAGAAATGCTCATTACCATCGAGAAGTCAATGAAGTGTTGGTAATGACATTCGAGGCTTCCACATACAATGTAAGTTATCGGATATATTATTATTATGCTAAACGCCTTACGTTAAGATAAGAGGCCAGCCTTGGCGCAGGGGCACTAGTGTTCGAATGTAAACGCGACAGGTTGTGGGTTCGATTGGGAATCGAACCCACAACCTCGCGCTGTAACGAGGCTAAGCACTGCGTTGAGTTCCGCCAATCAACAGGGATGACTTCAGAAATAGGCGGCAAATGGGGAACGTCACCACTACTATTTCTAAGGAACTACCTATGCCAATATTTTTTTTAAATGTATTTTTTTAGACCCTGGTTGGATTTTTATACTATAAAAATACAATGTATACTCTACTGTGAACGTACACGAATAAATCTAAATTACTATGCTTCATAAATCATACCAAAGAAACAACTAAACATATAATTATGACATTTAATATAAATACATCAACATATTTATATAAAAAGTAGTAAGTAATACGTTCCACTAAAATATTATAGAATCACTTTCACCAATCTATAGCTACAACGAACGAACGAACGAACGAACCAGCAATCCATCTAAGCTCTCGATCAATCACTATCGAACACCTGC
>JAEBDU010000144.1:931867-942867 GCA_016802625.1 Heliconius numata | reverse complement strand
AACTGTATCTGAAAGCTAGTTCTAGTTCTGTAAAGCCTATCAACGTTGTGATTGCGAATTCCATTACATATACGAGTATAGCCTAGCTATACTAGTATGGTGCCCCTACTATAGTTGTGGCATATTTTACTTAATAATTTGTATTATTGGACTCTACATCAATCTCATTTTGCTATGCCTAGAGATTGGTATTTAAGCAATAAGGTAGATTTTTTTATACAATGTATTTATATTTTTATTGTGATTTGGTGTTAGCCAAAGCCTACAATAGTTATTAAAGTTACTATTAAAATTAACAATTTAATAAAAACAAAATAAATTTAATAGACCCAGAACAACTGGCTAACAGCCAAGTTATGATAGTTTAGATAGCTTCAGCAGCTTCAGTGTTAAGACACTCGCTTCTCATTAAAACACTTCCGTTCCTCACTTTCCGCCGAATTCTGGAGGCATTGGCCTAGTTACCTATTAAAATATTAAATATTTCATGTATTTTTGTTTAATTCTTCCTAGCTTTGAACCTCTAGTCATAGTTATTAGTTAGAAGTGTAACAAAAAATCTATACAGAATTCAAATCTAAAAAACACACCTTTGAAACGTCATTCCAAAATTCAAATTTTGGAAATGTTTCGAGGATATAATGAGAATCTACGGTCCGGTTGCTTTGCATTGACAAAATTTGAATTCCGCAACTGACGTAGCAACTGTCTATGACTCTGTTGAATGGGAATTGCCTCCTTTTGTGTGTACAAGATGATTAGAGGTAGCTTTAACTGTAGGTAGTTGGCCAGTGTTTGTGGATAGACAAAAGATAGATATTAATGTGTATAGGTATAATATAGTAGTTTATAGATTTATAGAGTTTACACGGCGTTGAGTTTCGCCAGTCTACACGTAACGTCTCAAAAGTTAGGGGGCAAATGGAAAAAGATTCGTTTTAACATTAATAACTTAACTTTGGTCTACCCTGCTATGCGAGAAAAAAGCGTTAATCTACAATTTTTCTAATTAATTAAGTAGCAGCGGCTATTCTGGGAGGGTTTTGGTTGCATCTTTCAGTAAATATGAGTTTGTTAAACAATTGAAGACGACTCGATTTCTTTGGATTCACGCTATATCCTGCACATAGCAGGGTAGACAGAGGGAACCTGAAGCTACGACGGTTTATACATATTTGATAGAAAGCAAATTATATTTAGCACATCAAGTACGCATAATCTGTTAGGTATAACAAAGTCATATTCTATGATATGATCGTATATGCGACTGTTTGTGGGTTCGTTCTCCACTCGAGGAAATAAAATAATTATTTAAATTTAGATTTTCATTTCCTCGACGCAAAAAGCGGTGTTGAATTCCATCACCCAACATACAATGTCTCCAGAATTCAGCGGAAAATGGGGAACGGACTGTCTTAACACTAGTTTCTCTCTGCCTATCCTGTTGTATGCGAGATACAGCGTGAAACGTGATTCAATTTATATAATTAATTGTATTTAGAAAAATAAATATTATCTTATATAACTTAATAACTCGGACGATAGATTAGTTCCTCCATTAGATTGAGCGTGAAGCGTCATGTTCGTGTTGGGATTGAGTTCGCAACTATCGGGAATTGGAAGGCTTAAGCTGCAACTTTACTTCTAGTACACGATTGAATTGAAATATAACTAGCTGGGTATATATTATATAATATTGCTGAGTGGTCATCGTAGTGTATTGGGATGGTATCTGATTGTAAACGTGATGGTGGTGGGTTCGATTCCCACTCGGCGGAATATTAATGCTTATATCTTACTGTAGTCAATATTGTTTAGCGGGATAGACAGAGATATAGTAATAACAAGACACTGAGATACGAGACATTACCTTTTGCATGATATAAAACAATGCCGCTGTTTCATTTACCAAAAGGAAAATTGAAATTAACTTTTTTTCAGTTTTACGCTGTATGTTACAAGTCGAAAGGTAGGAATAGGGAGCGTAGTGATAAGACACTCACTACTTTACAAAACATAACAAAAAAATAATGCTTCCAAAATTTGAAAAAAAAATCCTACTGTCATATATGAAAAAAAAATAGCACCACCAATAGAAAATGCAATATCTACAATGAATAAGCGTAGTTTAGGGTACATTATGGGTTTTGTGTAAGCTTTCCTAACGGACGTATTGACGAATGAGCGAAGAAGATGGATTAGCTTGCTTTGACAAACGACCATGGCTGCCACACGCATAGGCTGAAGTTGGTTTCGTATATGGATTTGTAAGCGAAAGTTTAGGAGATATTATATGTCATACATACTTACATACATAAGAGATATTAAGTTCATGAATATTGAAAAAGTATGCTCATTAATAACATCGTTATGAAAGAGATAGTAAATTTCATTAGAAGTCACTAACTCTTTTGTTCTCAGTTGTGGATTATGTGGCGGATCACAACGCCGCAGTTTGTCGACGACCTCCAATATTTAAATAATATCTAAATACAGAATATTAATTAAAAAACCTAAATACTGAAGATATCTAAGGCTATGTTAGTTATAGCATCAGCTTTATACCATTGCCACTTTATATTTGTTTGGTGAGTGAAATAAATACATGCTACACGTGTCCATTTTTTTATTATTTCCAAATAAATACACTTAAGAAACAATTAGTGTGCCTTTTAAAAAATATGTTTTAGTATATCAGTTTTAGTATGTATATAATATTGTTATATTGAAAAAGTAATATTTAGAATCTTAAACACAATGTTAGAAATTCTAGCAACTATTATTAAGAGTCAATCTTAAATAAATATGAACTAAAAAAATAAACAAATTTTTAAAAGAAATAATACTAATATTTTATATTAATACTTTTAAGAGTTTAAAAGAGGTGACGTAGGGACACGAGCATCAAAGAAAAGGCTGAACTCAACGCCGGAACTCAACATCGCGCTTACCAGAGCGAAGAAATAAAAATAATTAATTTACTCAAGTGGGAATCGAACCCACAACTGTCGCGTTTACGGTCAATGAGTTAAATTTGAACTTTGTAATAAATAATAATGATTTTCAAATAAATACTCTTTAGAGATTAACCCAACACTATCTAGCTCAACAATATCATTAAGCCAAGTTAAGAACAAATAGAAGACACCAACTAACTTATCAGATCTTAATTCTCGAGGAACAACAAAAAGACAATGGTCTGCCACCTCTGAGGGTGAAATAAAACTAAATAACTGAGAAGTGAACTAAGAAGTCCGGAAAAGTTTGGGATTCCGTGTTGTGATGACAAAAACTCCAAGTTTTTGTGTTAAGCTGAATTATATGTATAAATCTACATGTAGGGGAATTGTGCTTAAGATGACATACTTTTTGTTTGAAGACAAATATTTCAAATAAATAAAGTGATCTGAGAACAGCATATTGCGTATACTATTATATATTTCATAATCAACGAAATTATTTTAGTTTCAGAACAATCATCTTTCAAACATCATAAAAATAAACAAAAATCACACTTAGGTCGACCAGTGTAAGACGAAATATCTACAGGGTAAAATGACATACTTAGTATGTGGCAAAAAATGCCATCATTATTTGTCGAGCATAGTTCACAAATAAATAGTTTCTTCTTTGCTGGGGGGCTTTTAAACAGTATTAAGGCCAGATTCATACATGTTGCAAATTTTATGAGGTTGGATTCCGTTATCAGTCACTTCCTTTTCCAAAAGGGAAATAAGCTTCGTCACTTGCGGCTATTGAATGCCCTTGCTCTAGCAGCCTTATCCATGTCTTCTTGTGACCAATATATATTCGTTTGTAATTGCCAGGCATTTTGTAGGTAAAGCAAAAAAAATACATCGATTCTATTTATAAGGGTAAGATAGTATGCCATCTTATACTTACGTTTTGTATGTCATCTTACCCAATAGATATATGAATTTAATTTTAACCGTTGTGACAAAAGTTTATAGGTTAGGATGCGCTTTTAGCGTTAGTTGTGTCATATAATAATCCTATTTTAGATTTATAATTAGTTCAAAGAGAAAATCTTTATCTTACATGTCTTTTCACCATCAAGCAAAAGCAAAAGAAAAATTTGTTGCAATTGAAAATAACGAAAACATGAATTACTTGCCCATCTGCATTCACTTTCAGCCATACTGAATTTAAGCACTAGCTGCATCTACAGACACTCTGTAAAACGTCACAAGATCGCACTTAGCGCTAATAGTTTCATCAATATTGGTAGTGTGTCATCTTATCATAGTATGCCATCTTGAGCACAATTCCCCTATACTTAATGTTATATAGCTAAAGAGTCTTGTTTTGCTTTACTCTGTATCCCGCACATAGCAGGGTAGAAAGAGGGAACCTAGAAACCCAGTGTTAAAATATTCCGCTCCCATTACGACACTTCCGTTAGCAACTTTCCGTCGAATTCTGGAGGCTTTACGTGACAAGAAAGAAGAATATTAAATATACATTATAGACTAAAAAATCAAACCCACAACCGCCAAGCTTCGCTTTTTAATATTTTTTAAAATATTAACGTTCTCATTTATAATAATTGATGGGTTGAGGCATACCCTTTTTAAGCTATACACTGTATCATGTACAAAGAGAATCTAGTACTAAGATACTCCATTCTCTACTTTCCATCTGATTTCAAGACATTGTAATTGAAAGGTGGAACTCAACGCCGCATTGTCTTGCCAGAGCAGATATATCAAATAATTATCACATATATAAATTACGTTATTTCCTTATTAAAATTACTAACACACATCTAAATAAAAATTAATAACTCAAATTAAAGTACCGGAACCTTAACACTCATGACGATTCGAGTTTTATAATTTACCCCCGGAACTTAACAAGTAGAAGTCTAATTATCTCGCTGGCTGACATTTGTTTTATTCCCTGACTTGCGAACTTGATTTATTACAATGAAAAACTTTATAAGAATTTATATTACGCTTCATAATTGTTTTATTATGACGTCGTCGTATTTACTTGAAGAAAGTTAATTGGACGCTATGTTATGGGACGTGGGTTCATATCTGGAATATTCAATAGTTGATTATAATTAAAGAATGCCCTATTTATGTTTATAACGTTTAGTACGTAGTGGTAAGAGAGGCAAAGAGAGAGAAAGAGAGTTTTGTTTATTTTCGAGAACGCCAGGATTGTCCGTTGTAAGGCATATATTACAAAGTTGACAGACAGTAGTATGTACCTACAATTCTACATATAAACAGGTATATATTTACTTCAATTTTATTTCTGATAAAAATATATATAATCATACTTATTATTTAAACGAGATTCGAAAGATGTTCTTTGTTTAGGTAATCTTATAAAATTGTCGGTTTTGCTGTTTCCTGAAAACTCTCATCGAATAAGATGTAAAAGTTAGTTCTATTGAAATATTAAATAGGGTATATATTTTACGTGACGACGATGTACTGACATAGTGATTGATTATAGGACATGCTTGACTGACGACTGTTTATTGAGCCATTTTGCAATACATTAGGGATACGAATAATTTAGACGTATAGGCCTATAGTATGAAATATATTCTTATTTATATACAAGTACCATGATGGTTATGGGTTCGATTCCCACTCGGACGAATGCTATCCCGCTTGTTATTTTCAGCATACAATTGCCTCTAAAATTGGGTCAGAAAATGGGGAATGGAATATCTAAATATTAGAATTTATTAAGACATTCCATTTACCGTTCTCACCTGAATCACCTGTTTTGCAAGAGCGGGTAAATAAAAATATAATTATTCACCCAAATGAGATTGAACGCACAACCATAGTAATTAAATGCGGGTACTTTCCCGCTGTACCACGAAGACCTTTCATATTTCAATTTCAAGGTAAAATAAATAGCTAATTCGAATACCTTTGACTTTTGATTTCCAAATTTTGTGTTTGAGAGACGCTCTCGAAATTGTCAATCTTATCTAGTCCTATTATATGTCTAAATTGTGATATGATTTTTGCTTTAAAATTATATACTTGAAGTTAAAGTAAAGTCAATTTTGAAGATTATATACGCTTAATTAATAATGTCATTAGAACACAAATACAATTCAGATGGGAAAATTAAAAATATTATAGTACAAGCGGGCGAAACCGCGAGCGGGTCTCTAACAATTAATAAACGCTATTATCTCAAAAACTACTTATTCGAAAACATTGTTTTTCGGATAGTACTAAGGGATAAAGTTACCTCAAACACTTTCATTTGGCCACGGCAACAAAGCCACAAGCTAAACTTAGTTTTACATACTACCCTACAAAATGATATTCAGTTATTATATCCTCAAATATCCAATACCGCTATGACAAAGCCATCCCAGATTTAATATTAATTTAATTGCAGCACAGGAACTTTGACACGGCTTCAAATGTCATTAGCATGTATGGTATCAATAGAATACACACGAATAGAAATTAATTAGTACCATATCGACGCTTGAATAATTGAATCCTCATCTAGGTATCGCGTTATCTGATACGGCTTATTACAATTATGTTATTACAGTCAATCCATACCTATATTATAAATTCGAAAGTAACTCTGTCTGTCTGTCTTTTACGCAATCAGGGCCAAATCGCTAATTTAATTGTGATAAAATACTCATATAGAGATACTTGAAGGTCTCGGGATGAACATAGGATACTTTTTTTTCTCATATTATCGACATATGCCAATATATTAAAATACCTATTAATTTCAATGCAATTTATTCTGCCATGTTAATAACAACCGTCGCTAAGCAACCGTTGCTAGGCAACGATTTGCAAAGAATGTTGTTGTTAGAAAACGTCACCCAAAATGAGCTTGCTTAACGCATCTCTCTATTGAAAACTGAAAATAATTTCATAAATATATTTAATAAATATTCGTATAGTTCAAGCGGGCGTAGCCGCGTTCGGGTCCACTAATATTAAATAATTGGTGAATTGTCTGTTCAATGTTGTTGGTAATCCAAGTTATTTTTCAAGAAAAATCAAATAAAATCAGCTTCACGCTGTATCCCGTACAGCAGGGTAGGTAAAGGGAACCTAGTGTTAAGACACTCCGTTTGCTTCTTTCCGACGAATTCTAGAGGCATTGCGTTGCGAGTGGCGAAACTCAACGCCATGCTTTGGCTCGATTTTTGAGTTTCTGTTAATAACTACTTAAGTACGGGCTCTTATTCCAACAATAAATGACAAAGGTGTTTCAATAATATTATAATAAGAGCTAATTGATATGGCATACCTTTGGTAATTAATCCTAATATAATAATACATTACATTTCCGTTAAATTGATCAATCAATGCTTTATATTAATAGTAATATTAGCCCGGCTCTACTTGCATTTCCAATATTTGTAACTAAAGTTTTTAGAAAATAGGAAATTATATTTTAATTTTTCTTTAACTTCAGTAAATAATAATATATGCTCAATAAGTCCATATATACAATTATGTTTTTAGATACTTTCCTTTAAAACAGTAATAAATGCTGTAAAAAGATAATTTATTTAATCAATTAGAGAAGTGATATAGTAAATCGACCTACAATCTTTTTACAGTCAGAATCAAAACCTTAAACAAAGTAAATATTTTAGTATACAAAGATTGAAATAAGCCTAGCAATGGGGGCATTCAATCTCGTTTTATAACTGCCACCAAATTAGCACCTCCAGTTCAATCAACAGCGAGTGTTCGGTCAGCGCCGGTAACAAGGAAAGTTGGGATTTTGCTATGATGGCATGTATTTTAGTGTTTTACCTTTACATTCTATTCTGTTATGACATGATTTTTTATTATATTTGGTGTGATAACGATTATACAGGGTGGAAGAGGCAGCGCTCCTTTTACTGAAACTGCATATAGGGTAAAATATTTCAAACCCAAAATTTAAAAAATTAATCCAGGTACATCAACAGTTTGGACGTAGGATTTTTTTTTCATTTCACGATTTTTATCCATACCTGTATTTCGCGTCACGCACACATACGTATGCGACGTTGCCGCTTTGACAGGTAAGTGTGTGCGCGCCTATGTTATACTTTACAAATGGCGTTTTATTTTAAAACGATAATTTTATTATTTATTTTGTTTGAAAAAAAAACTTTTTCATTTTTGGTAATTTATTTTTTTCCGAATTATATTAGGATTTTATAGAGTAGTTAAAACTGTGGTTTCATTTAAAGTGGTGCTGACAATTCCACCCTGTATAAAAAAGTAGCTCTTAAGTAGAAATATTATATCTCGATATTTTAAACTATATCAATTAAAAGTTGAAGAGTTTGTTTGCGTTGAATCCGCAATTCAACACAGTGTCTCCAAAATTCGGTGGAAAGTGGGGAACAGAGATCATAACATTAGGTTCCCAGGTTCCCTCCACCTACTCTGCTACGTCCAGGATAAAAAAAACTATTGAATGTCTTCTAAATGGAAAACACAAAAAGTTTTTACTTACGTCACTTACGTCTACTCCTGTCAGGTCTCTTTTGTCATGTCACGAGTCCTATTCAATTGGTCTTCAGGTCTCCGTTAGTGCTTGTAAAATTGAAGTATACACTACGGTTAAGGCAGTTGAATTTCAATACTAAAAGCTGTATATAAATATTCTTAAATTTTATGAAAATGCAATTCTCATATTTTTTTTCATATTTGTAAAATATTATCCAATGTCAAACTTTATCTGAATAGATTGGATCGTTCAAATTATTTTTAGGTATAGTTACATTTTGTCGAGTTCAGTTTGTATTCTAAAATTTTTATACGTTTTTTTTTTAAATAAATATTTATTTTCAAAGTCAAAATCAACAAATGGAGCTTGTTATTTCATATTTTGTAAATATGTAATTTACAAAATATGAAATAACAAGCTCCATTTTTTAACGAGACCATATAATTAGGTAAGTCTTGTCAGTCGTAGCGTGTATAACTGTCCAAATTTATCAAAAATCTATTTTTTATTACGAAATACTTTTATGTGACAATTTATTTCCTGTCTAAATTATATTTATAGGAAAGAAAATTAACATTTAATCATTAAGATGAAAAATTAATCGTTCTTTTCATAGGTTGAATCCTGTAAACGTTAATAATACACCACCAATACAGCCCCGATATAACAGTCCGGGGCCATTGTTACACAGTTTTGACTTAAATTTAACCTGCCTCCGTTTTGCATACTTCCTTTACCTGGATAAGGCTTTGTTTCCTGAAATACGTCGATATATTGACATTGGCAGTGTCCAAATTTTACCATGAAGCTAAAACTGAACTTTATGAATAAAAGTTTAAGATATTTTGTACTTGATTTATTTGAGCTTTAATTTGAGCTTGTGTAATACAATTTGTTTAAAACAAGGTTTTTCTCGCAGCATTACTTATTTTTTTCTTTAACTTCACGCTGTATCCCGCTCACAGCAGGGTAGGCAGATGGAACCTAGTGTCAAGACACTCCGTTCCCCACTTTCCGCCAAATTCTGGAGTCATTGTGTATTGAGTGGCGGAACTGAACGCCGCGCTTTGGCTCGTAACCAGAGCGAAGAAATAGAAATATAAATTTAAATAAATATTTCATCTCCTCGAACCCACAACCAAACGGTTTTACAGTCACTCTTTGTGCCATGCCACGAACGGAGTGTCTTAACACTTGCTTCCCTCCGCCTACCCTGCCGTGTGCGGGATACAGCGTGAAGCTGACAAAAAATATTATGTAAAAGTAAAATACTAAAATACATGCCATCATAGCAACATCCCAACTTTCCTTGTTACCACCGCTGACCGAACACTCGCTGTTGATTGAACTGGAGTTGCTAATTTGCTAGCAGTTATAAAACGAGATTGAATTCTCATATTTGTAGGTTTGTTTCCCTTTTAGTATACTAAAATATTTACTTTGTTTTAGCCATTGGCTTTGTTTACTTATGGAAAGATTTGTAGCTTCGATTTTTACATATTTAAATTATTATTTTTTTACTAATTTATTAAATTTCAAACATTGAACTTTCATTTAAACCTAGTGGGTTCACTTCGACGTCTAAATTTAAAAGTTTCTAATAAATTAATTTTTAACGAAAAGAAAAACCGACTTCTAACAAAGAACTAAAAAGTGAAAAATAATTTTACAAAGATTTTATAATTTTGAAGTCGGTGCCAAGTAGAACAAACAGGCTTAGTAATTAGATATTGTAGTAAAGGTGTTGTAGCATTAGCTTGACACCGACTTCAAAATTATAAAATCTTTGTAAAATTATTTTTCACTTTTTAGTTCTTTGTTAGAAGTCGGTTTTTCTTTTTGTTAAAAATTAATTTATTTTATGATTTTAAGTGATGGGTAGATCTTAAAATGATGCTTCTTAAACGAGTGGTGATGGTGGTGGTAGTGGTTCTCAACGAGTGGTTGTCATTGTCCTATGTAAAACTTCATTTAATTAGGTATTATTTTTGTGCAAAGTTACATTTTGGTATATTAACAAGAACATACATAAAAAGTATTCGGGCGAATTGGGAATCTCCCTTCTTTGAAGTTGGTTGAAAATGAGAACATCCTCTTTTTTGAGGTTGGTTGAAAAGAAATGCAACGATCAGGATTCTCACTTCTGACATCAATTTAAAAAGTTTTTGCTTGTAACTATTACAGTATAATTAATTTTTTACCAAAAAAAAACAAACTTTCTCAATTTTCTCCAGATTCCATAATCGAAACCTTACCAAACTTTCACTAAATTATCCTTGAAGTGTATCCTTTCAAATAAAAAAAGAATCATCAAAATCGGTTGGCGCGACATTGAGTTATTCGGCTATTAGTCGCGCACATACCTAATGCAAATTTAAGACTTATGTGATTTTCTCATGGATACCATTGTCAGACATGGACCAAAAAAAAATGGGACCATTCGAGAAGCTATACCTTTCAAATAAAAAAAAAATTATCAAAATCGGTTCAACCAGTTAAAAGTTATGAGGTAA
>JAEBDU010000144.1:908083-931767 GCA_016802625.1 Heliconius numata | reverse complement strand
CGAATTGATAACCTCCTTTTCTTACAGAAGTCGGTTAAAAAATAAGTGAATGGTACATGTCCTGAAACATTTACAATTCTTAGATTTTTAAAAAATTTCACACGATATGTATGTAGCTGGGAAGGCAGAAAAAACTTGGTATCAAGACCCTCCGTTCCCCATTCTCCTTCGAATTTTTGAGGCACTATGTGGAATGGCGGATTTCAACAATGTCCACTTACTTGGTTGGTTGATAGCCCTCTATAAGACATATATTTAATATTTAGATAGAAAAAATATTTAATATTTAATTCGTTCTGACTTTACAGTCACACCCCAATGCCTCTGCACCACTATTAGATCGATAGTTAGAAATTTGTTATTGAAAATTATTGAACAACTATGAAATAAACCAAAAATCTTTCACTTATAATTGAAAACAGTCTTACATCTCAGTACTACTAATAACAAAGATTATTTGCCGAGAATTTATGTCGGATAGGTGGTTATCTATGGCATCCTGGCGGCAATTTATACATCCGTACCCTGCCCCAGTGGTTTGAATTCGATATCCGCAGGAATAAATAAATATACATACGCCTATAAATCCGATGAGTGAACCTTGGATATTTACTTATAGATACTTTAATAGTTTATTTTTAGCTTCACGTTATATCCCGCACAATCCTATATGCTTGATGGGTAGAGTAAACCAAGTTTAAGACAATCCGTTTCACACTCTCTGCCTCTGTCTGAGTATAGACGCGATAGTTATAGATGTGTCAATAGCCACTCGTTGGAATTAGTTATTTTAATTTCTCCGTTCTAGTAGACAGGGCGCGGCGTTTAGTTCCATCTTGGTATTCGAACGTTACTTGGGCGGAAAGTGAATAACTGAGTGTCTTAATTATCACTATATTTCCCCCAAAAAGCTTAAACCTGCTTACTAAATTTTGATATGACAAAATTTGTCATCATGTGAATGAAACTTTGGATAACTTAAGACAGCTTAATACATTACCGTACGCTTAGAACAAATTTTGGACAAATTACCAGCGAAAGTGAATTACTTCTGATAAATGATTGTTGATATTTGTTTGTTGAGTTAACGTCTTTGAGTAATAATTCTGTTAATATAAATTGATATTGAATTTTGTAAGGATGAATTATGATGTGGATTAGGTGAGATGACGTCATATTATACATATATATTAAACTAAAATAAACTCAAGAATAATGAATGTATCAATTGTATTTTCATCTAATTCGTGAAATTTAAAGTTTTTAACTTCTCGCTGAATCCCACATATAGCCGTAAAGGTAAAAGAAGCTAGTGTTAATATTCTGTTCCTACTTTCTGCCTAATTTCTGAGACATTGTATTTTAAATAGTGTAACTCAACGCTGCGCTTTATCTATTTATATTGAATAATATTACGAACAAAGTCAAAAAATTAACATTGTATCTAACATTAATCTAATTCTTCGCGGTGGGACAAAATTTCATTTGGCAAATGTGTCATCAACCTTTGCTTTTCGCTCTCTTATCAAATTAGTTCCATTTAATTTAATAAAAGAATGATATTAGTTTCGGTTTTCTTGACACTTTCTTGTGAAAATGTATTTTTTTAATCTCGGAAGTGATACAAAAAAGTTTAAGTTAACTCTTTCTAACTAACTCACTTTTCTTTTGAGGTTTGACAGAGAAAATCCAATGTGGAAACACTCCGTATTCTATTTTCTTTGTTTTTCAAATTAATGATTTCTCGTCCCGTCAATATTTAAGACATTGGGTTTCGAGTAGTGGAAATTTAACCTGCACTTTGCTCTAGTATTTTAGGCTTAATAATTAAGACATTCACTTCGTACCTATTCTAAGGTTTTTTAACCCGGCGCGATCGTCAGCTTGGTTAGGTCTGTGATGCCTGGTCCATCCATTCATTTTTCCCAAGATGTCAAGTAGCAAAACGTATAAAAACAGACAGACGAGACAAAACTCCAAGAATATGAATTTACTGAAAAGTTCATAATGTTTATAGCAGCGTAGATAAAACTTGGGGCTTGCAGTACTTTTGTCACCTCCAGTTCCAAGTTCCAGTAAGAAGTTCCCTTTGAACGACAAGACCTGTAATTACATTCGCTTTGTACTAACTTTAGATTATAGTGAGACGTGTTTCGCTTGTTATTTATACTTTATTTGTTATTTTTAGTGATTATTCGCTAAAAATATGAATAAACTGCTTGAAAGAATATCTTTGATAACAAATAAATCTTAGGATAACCATAATAATTAAAATACTTAAAAATATTTTGAAGTCATGTGGGTACGTAAACTCTTTCATTCGACATCGACTTCTATCAGTAAACAGACTGTATAACGCCTCTCTTATCCTAAGCAGAATTACTCATATATGGTTTGTTAAAATCTGAGCCCTTATCTTCAACCTCTATTCTTCACAGCTATTTTGTAATCCTTGCAACTGTACTGTCCGGACCACGCCAACCGAAATATTATAAAATTAAGATAACCAAAAATAAATTAAAACTAATTAATTAACTAACTTTAAATATGTATGTAGCATATATAAAAGGAATCTTATTACTTATCTACCCACAAATCTCTCTATTGAAATTTTCCCTTGTCAGTTTTGAATGAAATTTATTGGGAGTAACCTTTTTTCCATCGTATGGTATTAGTTTCAGTGATAGCTTACCGTCTAGTATAATGTTATTTCCTTACATAAATTTTTATTCGTATTCGTTATTTGGATCAGACCAACATTTACTTATATTAAGGTGTATAAGGTGATATAGTAGAGTAGTTAAGATTTGGTGTATGAATGCGATGATTCTGGGTTCGAATTTTACAAGGTTTTTTTATTTATTAGCTTCACGCTGTATCCTGCATATAGCGGTAGGTAGAGGGAGCCTTGTATTCAAACATTTCTGTTACCCACTTTCGTTGCGTGTTGACTGCCGGACTTAACGCCGTGTTTTGCCTTGTTATCAAAGCGAGAAAATGCAAATATTTAATATTTATTTTCTCGAGTGGAAATCGAAGCCATAACCACTGCATCCATTTACAGTCACACCCCTGCGCACAGCAGCAGGCAGAGGAAACCTAGTGCTAAGACATTCCGTTCTTTGCTTTTCGCTGAATATTTGAATATTTCGGCATTGCGTGTTGAGTGGCGGAACTCAACGCCGGGCTTATTTAAACATAATCAATCAAGCAAAAAACATTTCTAATATAATTTAATGCATATAATAGTAGCGTGATAGCATAAATTACAATCGTTGTCAATATGAATGCTAATACCGTGTCGCGTTGTTAACATGCTGTTCTGCTAATTTAAATATTTTAATTACCAAAATCGAATGTTTTCGCGTCATGAGTGTTTGTGCGTGTTTTATTTGATGAGTTAATTGTTATTTTAGTGGATATTATGATCGTATTTCTGCTTTTGTTTTAAGTGAAAATAGGGCCTCGAAGTTAAATATTATTGTGGCGCAGTGGTAGCTCAAACATCGAGAAATCATTTCTATATTCATACCTATATTATAGATTCGAAAGTAACTCTGTCTGTCTGTCTGTCTGTCTGTCTTTTACGCAATCAGGGCCAAACCGCTAACTCAATTGTGATAAAATACTCATATAGAGATACTTGAGGGTCTCAGAATGAACATAGGATACTTTTTTTTCTCATATTTGTAATATTTTCGATATATACCAATATATTAAAATACTTATTAGTTTGACATACAATTTATTCCGCCATGTTAATAACAACCGTCGCTATGCGACCGTTGCTAATCAACGATTTGCAAAGTTTGTTGTTAGAAAACGTCACCCAAAATGAGCTTGCTTAACGCATCTCTCTATTGAAAACTGAAAATAATTTCATAAATATATTTAATAAATATTAGTATAGTTCAAGCGGGCGTAGCCGCGTTCGGGTCCACTAGTCTTATAAATAAATTGAAATTAATTGAAAAAATTTTTTTAGGTACGATTTTTTCAGGAAGATTTTTGTTTATTTATATACTTATATGTTTATTAACTCGATAACTGCACGAATTCCTAACATAAAGGCACAGACAGACGGATGGACAACAAAGTGATCTTATAAGGACTCCTTTTTTCCTTAAAATGTACGGAATCCTAAAAACTTAGGAATTGACTGCTAAACCTAGTGTTCTATTTTTTTCTCCGCTCCCGCGTCGCTCTTTCATCTCCGCCTCGTCCCCGAGGCATGAAAATATGTCAAATTATACCCTCAAATAATAAAATAATAATGGCGGGACAAAAATGACCCAGCGGCAGTTCTAGGTAAATCTCATTTTTTTTTTCAAAAAGTATGACTGCTATAAAACTATTTATATTTTTAATTAAATAAAGGTGTAAAATTGGTAATAGTCAAAAAGTTTAATCTACATAAATTAACAAATAAAAAAGTTATTTACAATCAAACTTGCGTTTGGGACAAAAATGGGACGGCGGCGCTTTTAGTGTTAAGCCCGTGCGCCACGACTGGCCCCGTCCTTTCTATACTTTTAATATTTTTTTATATTAAAAAAATATATATTTCCCAACGGATTTTTAACTACTGCCATCTGATGTAAACAAAAGCAATCGTGTACATAAATGAAATCATATTTAAAAGGGTTTTCTACTTACTATTTAAAAGGTATCAACAGATGTCGCTATACCACAGAAGCTTAACGAAACATATTATAGGTGGCATACCAGTTTCAATCTCGAAGTCTCGAAGAAATTAATATTAAAAAAAAAAATATTATTAAAGGTAACGAAGCAAAAGGGGCGTCGTTGAGTTCCGCTATTGAACTCGCAATGCCTCGAGAATTAGGCAGAAAATGGGATCGAAAGCTACTTAAGGGAACTGACGGGAACGGAGTGTCTTAACACTAGGCTACAGGGCTCCCTCTACCTACCTATCTATGTGCGGTGTACATCTAAAAGAACTATGTCTTAAATTAAGGCTCTATGAGCTTTCCTCTGTCTTCTGCTTTTTTAAAAATAGAATAAAGGTGTTTTTTTTTTTCAATTCCACGTTTAGTCATTAGTCCACTTTGATCCAAAAAACTTTATTAGGAAAACAAAATATAGCCAACAAATACATAAAAATGAAACAACAATATTTAGAAGTATAAGTTATAATAAAAGTTCATATAAGTAAATTACAGCATTTCATAGATATATAAACTAGCACAGTGTTAGAAATATATTATATATGTGAGCATAGTTTTAAAGATACAAATGGCTTATTTTATTATTATTATTATTATTAATATATTTATTCATTTTTTTTTATTATGCATCCAAAAATGAGAGTGAGTTTTGCACGAGTCATACACCAATTCTTCCCCATAATTGTAGTATCACTCGTGATGGAATGATGACCTAATTACGTAAGATGTCATTAAAGGTTACATTTTATTAGGTATTATAATTTTTTCTACTGTTATATATTATCGCTTGTGCGTATTGCGATTTTATTTGGTCTAAGCTTCTTTGGTGCGACGAAGCCTTATCTAATATGTGTAAATTTCCCCGTTTTTACACATGTTTACATCTACTAAAGAATAGTTAACTAGAAGAAAACATAGTACGAAAAAATACTTAGGGTCGATTCACAACTCTCTCTCATAGAAATGGCTATTCTACATTCTCCGTTTGAATTACAGCTAGAATTAGAAAATCTTAAATTGAAAGCAAGATAGTTCAACTAATCTAATACCATCATTCCAAATCATAATTCAGAACACTCCCATACAGAGAGGTGGTCCCCGTAAATAAGTATATATTTCTAATTTACTCACTTATATGTGACCTAATATAACACCTAAGGCTGGGATTCACAGATCTAGCATTCTTAAAGGATCAAAAGAAGATTCATTAGAAACGATGCGCTAATACTTACCTTTAATAATAGACTTTAAACTATCGATCTACGAAATGCCAAAAAGCGAATAATTATTGCCAAAAAAGCTAAAACGCCCCACTCAACTATTAAATCTTTACTTAACTATGAAAATCGTTGAATTAAGTGCTCTATACTTAATATTACAAAAAGTGTCTAACTTTTGAAACAAGAGTGATAAAACTGTATGTTAAACTGTTATACATCTATGTGTGTTATATTAAAACCTGATCTGCTTAACAATATTATATTATATTATAATATATAATAGTATATGATAAATTTCACGCATTATATATGTATTTAGAGGCACTTATCACGTGGCTGATTTTATGATAATCGTGCATATTATTGCTATCAGTAGCTAAACATCGAAGTTTATCACAAATATTGTAAGCTTGGACTGAATGTCGATTCGATAATATCGATATATTTGATCGATTTCATTTAGAATATATAGCGTTCGATCTTAAATATATTTGTATTATTAATTTTATTTTTGTCATGTCTATGCATCCGGTGCACGTATTTCAACGGTGACGGATGTAGGTCCGGGTGCCGTTGGTGACCTTAGAGTGGCAGATCTGAGGGACGTCGCAGAATGCCCGCTGCTAGCTCTCGATCCTCGACGAGAACCTAAAAATCAAAAATAAATTAAAATTGGTATATTAAAAACATTTTTACAACTTATCACAATGCATGCTATGTTCAAACACCTAGGTCGTCGTCATGCCAATAATTTCTATACATAATATAATTTTCACCTGTTCTAATATATCCTAAGTATCAAGCAACAACTAAGAAGTTACATCACCCATATCTAAATTTATAAGCTTAATTATAAAATATTTACATTGTGTCGGATCTCCACTGATGCTTTAGGGGCATAGAATTCCACTATTAGTAGGTAGGTACTACAGAATTATCATTAAAAAATCATTAACAAAATTTATACATGCGTATTTCTATTTCTCAAAGGTTATTTTTATTATTATTAATTTATGGTTCAAAAATTCAAAACAAAAGATACTAAATTTCACAATTATTAAAAGCTACATTTTAAAAATTCAAAGCTTTATTTGAATCATTTCAATAAAAAGCATATTTTTTTGTCCAAACATGCGTTGTAAATTATTAATTATTATTCCAATTTGAGCGTTGCAAACGAAGCAAAAATAAAATATATCCCAAATAACCTGAAGTTTTTCGGTGTAGCTGATGGCTTTGGTGAGGTCGTGCTGTTGATAGATGAAATAATGTATGAGTCACGTGACAGAGTTCAAATAGCAAAAATCATAGAAATTGTGAAGGCGAAGCGATTTAAAAATCATTTAAAGACAGTGAGGAATAGTTTTAAAAGAAATTAAATTGTAAAAAACTTAAAAATTGAGAGAGAACACAGAAGCATTTAGAATAACCATAGTGTTTGTTTAATATTAATCAGAAAGAAGAAAATATTCCTTGTAAGATTCTTCATGTCGATGTTTATAAGTAACCTAATTTTAATTGACACCCATAATCTTTTATACAAAGTAAATCTACACATAAATCAAGCAAACTAATTACAACACATTAGAGGACATGGACAGAACAACATAAATTAAAAATCATGACCAAAAATAATGTATTAAATAAAAAGTCAAAGCTACCAGGGCTTGGAGAGTGTGGTCTTAGTTCCTGTTGACTGGCTTGTCTTGATGGTGGACGCATGCTAACACGGGAGCCGCGTCGATCCTAGAAAAAATTGGTACACTAACTATAGCGTCTGTTTTTGTTTTTTATTATATTTTTATCAAACTCTTTAATAACTTTATAAATCTTATCTAAATTTATAAGTATTTTATTTCAGCTTCACGCTGTATTCGGCAAGAGAAGGGTTCAGGACGTAGTAGTTCTTTAATTTCCCAAATTTTTCAAAGCATTGCTTGTCGAGTGGCGGAGCTCTATATCCAATATATTTATTTAATAAAACTAAGTTTTCGCATTTTCCACAATTTCTCTTTTTTGGGATCTCAGAATTTTCTTTCAAATAATTTCAAACGCACTTATCATATATGAGTTACATTTTTGAATTTAATAATGTAAATGAAACACTATAAAAGATTTGAATTAAAAATTTTAAAATCATTATATCACTACTGATATAATGATTTTAAAATTGTTATTAAAATAAAATTTTGATCTACATCAACATTTTTAAAATTGGACTAAAACTTTCACCGTCTATACTTCTTATGTATCTGCAAATTTTTTACCTGTGAGTGAAGTAGTTTAGAATCTCTTAGCAGCGATACGTTCATCAAGCGTGGGTTTGGTGTGTTGAAGATAGTACGGTTCTCTCTCCAGCGCGCTCTGAAAAAGGAAATATAACAACTTAGTAACCAAAATTACTAATATTCTTTCATGATAAGAGAATAGTATCTTTTAATAAGCTAAAATGCCAATATAATATTTAGCTTTTTCATTTAGATGTAAAATTTACTAAAATCGAAATGTGTATAATTCCAGTAAAAATTCTACCCACATTTACATTATGTATACTAGAATACTAAATATACTGCTATAAAGATGTTTCTAATAAGACCAGGAATTTCCCAACACACATGACCATCACATATATAATTTCGAATACTTATGATGTCATATTTTTATTCTTTTAAGCTTTACATATCTTCTGCTTATATCGGGGTAGGCAGAAACATCTTAGTGCTTATATACTCAGTTACTTGGCGCACCCTGTCGTCTTTAGTGGCGAAACCCAAAATCACCATTTCTCTTATTGTCAAACTCAAAGTGCTTATTATCCTTATATCCTTGCTTCACTAAATTGAATGTCTCAGAACTGTTAAGAATCGACTCAAGAAATTCTGCAGCTTTTTTTTTTCAAGTCAATGTTTTAATGATATTCACTATGACATAAATAATAAATCATAAATTAAAATACCTACTTGCTAAACAAACGCAACACAACGCATATAATGACGAACATCAGAGCCATCCCCACCAGCACGCCAATCATAGCCGGGTCGAGGGTCCTCGTGGATTCTTCCACTTGTTTCACCGCTGGAATTTATGATAATTTTTACGGTTTAATATGTATTTTACTATAAATAGATTTTTGCTTAGATATGACCTTAGTTTTATTTTATTTTACGCTCTATCCCGCATATAGCGGAGAAGGCAGAGGCAACCTGGGAACCTAATGTTAAAACAATCCATTCCCAATAAGACATTGCCGAACTCCACTTTCTATCAAATTCTGAAGGCACTGCGTGTTGAGTGGCGGAATACAACACTGCGCTTTTGCCTCGTTACCAAAGGGCAAATATGAAAATATTAAATAATTAATTTCCTTGAGAGGGAGTCGAACCCACAACCTGTCGCACGCTAGTACCTACGATACGTCACGTGCAACGTCTGGCCTCACCTTAGTTAATATTAACAATTATAATGATATAGACAATCATTATAAATACAACAATTGAATATTATTTTCTTAAGAAAAGTAATAATGATGAAAAAAATAAACAATAAAATGTGTATTTTCTAATATGTATATGATAATACGTATATTTTTGTGCTCAACGTAGATTATAAAACTACCTTAGCCAAGCTAGACAATAAATATTCTCCACCTACCTTTACATACAACGCGGCCTTCCTCATTCAAACCAGCAACCATTTCGTAGAGACAGACGCACCGCTCGTTCCTGCACTCCGTCTGAGGGACCACTTCCTCGCATTGTTGGTTAAAGGTGCATGTTTCGTTGATACCAGCCACTGTAATGTAAAAATTAATATATTAATTACGGATAAAATATGTTAAAAAAAATATTGTTTACTTCGGGAACAAATAAAATTTATATTTTAAAGAAATTGTAGAGTGAGATAGCGTCTTACAGGGTACCTAAATAGAATAGTTGTAGATTACATATTAACTTGTTGGAATATTTATATTTACATTATTTTAATCTTCCATTAATGGGCTTTGACAATGCTTGGTAAACGGAGTATTGCAACACTATGTTCTCCAATTCTCAAGGTTTTATACGGAATACTATATGAACCTAAAAAATTATCATATTTGCAATATTTTATTTTTATTGTAAATGGAAAGCATATTTTAGTTCTTGATTATAGTATACCTCGAATCAACAATTACATAGTTAAAATAGGAATATTTAGTTGTATAGATATCTACTCTACATTAAAAATCTACATAAATTCTTAAAAAACGTTTATATTATTTTCATTACTTTACATATTACCTTACATTCTACGAAATTAAATGGATTTACAAAATTAAATTCCAAAGAATTTTTCGTTACAACAAAAGTATTCTTTTTAACTGAACAACGTTAAAAACACTACAATTTAATTCACAAAACCTACCTCTTATCGACGAATGTTGGAATTTTTAATGGACTTTCACAATAACCCTTACGGTGTTACAGTCACGAGAACTCGTTATAAGTTTTTTTCTTTGTTTTTATATGTTTATATTAATTTTGAAGTAAATATGACTTTTTGTTATGTTTTAATTATAATTAATTTATTAATGAAAAGTGTCTCTTTTATTTCAGAATTAATTATACGCCAAGGTATAATTGGTTACTAATTATGGATCTTACGGGCGTCAATTAACTTAACTGTTATTAAATGGCCATAAAGATATAAATGATAAGCTCTTATTCTAATATCTATAGCATAAGCTTTACTCAAGAAAGAATACTTAATATCGTAGTTGAAAAAAAAAACACATTTTGACCTAAAAAAAAGTATAAATTTTTTACTGTTTTTGTAGCATTTAGCATATTATGTCTCAATCGATGAAAATGTGTCGAGGGGTGCGTTATTAGGTTCTAATTCTTTAAGTTAAATCTAATGTTAAACGGAAGTCTTAAGCTAAAAAAAAATCGTCAACTTTCGCCTGTATTCGACTCGTTTAGTGGCGGAAGTCAACGTCCCTCTTTCTTACAAGAATTAAATATTTTTTTCTGGGGAAACAAATGTTACAATTTAAATATGAAAATTTTATTAGTCAATTTGCTTAAAATACCCGTAAAAGCTGGGGCATACTAGTATTAATATAATTGAGGTCATTTCTATTTAGTGATCGACGTTAAAATAAATTAGCAATAAGGCTTTAATTTCCGGAAATGTAAATTTTACGGTTTCCAGATCTTACTTGTAGTTATAAAATGTAATAATTATTATTGAAACGCTTAAGACAAAATAATAATTATGATTGAATGAATTTAGAAACATATTATAACAGTAATATCTATAATAATATCTACTCGTATAAGGGTGTAGTGGCGAGCCAAGCAACACGCAATGTCTCGAAAATTGGACGGAATGTCTTAACACTAGGTTCCCAATACTTACCCAGTAATACTCACGAGTACGTAACTAACGAAATAGATTTTTTTGGTTTTAATGATAAAGAAAAATTTAACTTTTCTATATAAAAATGTATTTAATAATCTATTTTATAATAATTATAATTAGATACTGGCATACTAATTATCATAGTGCACTCTCACATGTACGTCACGTCGCGTCGGTTAGGACACGCGACGGTGCATTTAGTAGTTACATTGATCTAATATTGTATGAATTTATGTTTTTTTTGGCATTATAAAATAGCTTATTGCACTCTATTTCTACTCTCTCTCTCTCTCTCTCTCTCTCTTAAATCTCTAACGAGATATAGGACTTACCTTAAGTCACAATGATTGTGAATACAAATCATAGTAAGAATTAGACCTCAGAGACCAAGACATGGCTCAGCACCTAACTGTAAGCACGACGTAGTGGGTTCAATTGCCAATCGAGGGAATGACATGACAGCATTCAATACGCAATATAAAGGAAATTGGGCGAAAGATGAGAAACAGAGTGTTCTCCACTGTCCCCTAACACTACAGAGCAAAAGTAAAAAAAAACTAAAAATTGTCCTATAAGTTATAATGTTAATTGATGGTTGATGGTTGATTCGATATGTATAAGAATTTTAATTAGAGATAAAAAACAAAACCTTCCGCGTTTTAATTTCCTCTTTTGCACCTTATAAAGCAAAAGAACTTATGAAAAAAAAACAAAAGAAATAGTAAATTAAAATTTAATTACAAAAAAGAAAACAAACATAAAAAGATATACACAAAGAACCTTCTTATAAAATTAAAAGTCCAAAATGATCATTTTCCTTTACGAGCTACCTTTTGTTAGATTTGACAATCGTCGAATCAACATGAAGGGCTTTTATATTGGTCACCAAGTAAAAGGACAGTAAAAATATTTTATGAGAGCAAAAAGTATATTTTAAAATTTTACTACATTAATAAGTACCTACTCAAAGAGATTTATTTGATTTATAAAATATTTTCTAGTTTTCAGGAACCCTATATAGTGTGTTTGACTATTAATTGCACTGTAACCATATCTTCTTTACCAATACTATCGTTCACATGTTAAAGACCAGTCGTGGGTGCCCCCAAGCAGGTATCTATAAAAACGACAGGTCGTAAGTTCGATTTCCACTCGAGAAAAAAAAAATCCTTGCTCTGGTAACGAGGTAGAGAAGGAGTTGAGTTCTATTTAGGAGAACCTAAAGACGAAATGGAAACGATTGCAATTTAATAATTTATATGAATAAAATTGAAACACCACAATCGTTGAATTATTTTGAATGTATTGCAACAATTTATTCTATTTCAATATATAGTTATTTTATTTTATTTTAAGGCCTACGTCGCCTCGTCTGATCGTAGCCGATAGTTGCAGGCTCAGTTCCTTTGCAGAGTAATTAATTGTTTGTCTTTTCTTTGAAAGTGGAAAATGAAATGTCTTGACAGTAAGTTATCTGTGTTTGCTATATCTACTTCCATAAAAAAAGTAATTAGAAAAAGAGAGAGAGAAAGATCTGTATTGTATACGTATTTATAAAAAGGACTTACCCGGTCAATGATAAAGGCCCATTAATTTACGTAGAGCTCGTTTCGTATTCAAAGGAAAAAGAATCAAACGACAAGCTTGAAAGAAACCTTTCAAAGGTTATATAACAAAGTAATTGAATTTAATTCGTTTCATTTTACAAAGCAATTATGTAGAGCGTTGTGAAATATTTGAAATTTCCTGTGATATATATATTTTTTTATTGTTTTTTTATTAAACGTGGCTAAAGTAAGAGTGGCCTAAAATTAAATGTTTAAAATAAATAATTTGAAATGTTCTGAATATATTAAAACTCAAAATCATCAATATATGTATAATATTAAAATTTAATGTATAATATTGTTTGCTAGTGGAATGTATATAAAACGTTTGTTTTTAAATTTTATTATAACGTAAATAAAAAAAAACACATTACCTATTCGTACCAATCGATATGTAACTATGGATTACTTCATATTGTAATAAAATAACAAACAAAAATAATATTAAAAATTACTAAAAATAAACCTAACTAATAAAATATAATTATCTTTAATATATTTACAAAAAAGTCTGTTCGTTTTAAAGCTTGGCGTAGGTTCAAATCTTGCATCATTACATTTTTGTAGGTATACGTTTTCTAATAAAGTATTTTTCTTTCCTAAGTTCATAATATTTCCCAAGTCCATGGTGTGTAATATTCCAAAATACTTTAAAAATATTATCGTAGCATCATTATTATGAAATATAAGTGCCAAATAAAAATAACCTCGCATAAATCATATTTGCTTGAAAATATATATACATATCTTTGTAAAATAGTTAGTGGTTGAAAGGAGCTTTGCATCTTATGATTGACGATAAGTTCGCTGCAGAGTTTCTTCTTAGCATATATATTACATATATTTAATACTGAAATATATTAAATGTGTACGATTTTTAGAATGTAAAAAAAGACCTTATAAAATGTTTTTTTCTTAGAAACCATATAAAAAACTGTAAAAAAAACGTTTAAAAAGTGGAACTTTTTAATCCTTGGTGTTGAATACCTCTTTAAAAGTGTGATAATATTCTATGGGGACATTTTGACGCAGCGACGCAGTTTCTCACGTAAGCGTGATGGTTATGAGTTCGATTCCCACCAGGGTGAAATATAACATTTTCTTCCACTTAATTTGGAATCGGAATGGGAATCGAACCCACAACCTGTCGCGATTACAGTTGTGCTCTTGCGCCGCGACTCTTTAACTCTATCTTATCTCATATCTTTTATATCTTTCTTACTTTTCCCACATTTGTTGAGGTGGTTAGTGACAGTGTATTCCGGGTGGCAGCGGCAAGTCTTCTGTACGGGATCACACACCGAGTTGGCGAACCCACAGTCCGTTATGGTAGAGCACTTGTCCCCATACATCATTGGGCCGCGTTTCGATGGATCTAGTGAGGAAAAGAAATTTATATTAAAATTTAGGTATTTAATTTGTACTTTAGAATATTTTTTGTAATAATAATTTAAAATATTATTTAATCAATAATTAAATTAATATATTGATAGTGTGTTATACAATTTCATAATTTATTTCTTACAAAAAAAAAAAAAAATTGTAAATTAAGTGTGAAATATTGACATAAAAAATTGTACTTTTCAATTGATTCCCTCTGCCTATCCTAATATATGCGGGATACAGCGTGTTGCGTAAAAAAACATAATTGATTTTGACGTAAAAGGGGAGTAAACGTCCATCCTTGTCAACGTTCATATTATTATAGTAGGATATACAAATTTTATTAAGTTATTTTACACAGTACTACAGTTATTTTACTAGCTAACACTGCATTTTCACTCAATCGTTTTCCAATTCGTTATTCCCAGTACATTTTCTATTCAAGTTAGATAAAACCGCAGCTACAGTTACTTTTATATACCTACACATAATATATATATTTGAATCTAAACGTTTGCGGACCAACTTTGGTTTTAACTTTGCCGTCATTTCGTTCATTTAGAAGGATTTTCAAGGGTTTTTCCTTGTGCTTCTATTGCCTTTGAAAAATACTAGTGACAACTGAATTTTGGAATTTAGTACATTCTAGTTTGATTAAGTTAATATAATAGAAATTAGCAGCGCGACGCTGAGTTCCGCCACTCAACACGCGATGTGTCTATTGAATGAGATATAGGATAGCTGCCAGCAAATGTAATAGATTGTACCATTGATTTTGAAATAAGCAACTGTTGAGTTTCTTGCCGGCTCTTCTCAGCAGAACTGCCTTCCGAACCGGTGGTAGCTTTTTGTTCATATGTTCATTCGACGATTCAAAAGTGCTTATTATAAGTTTATTTGAATAAAGAATATTTTGAATTTGAATTTGAAATCGGCAATAAATTGAGAACGAAGCGTATCAACACTAGGTTCCTTTTGCCTACCTTGCTGTATCTAAATATACTTACCAAAAGCAGCGGTAGTGGTCTCAAGCTCAGCGCGGCAAGGCCCGAGCGCTAGAAGCGCGGCGAGCGCGAGCGCGGCCCGCCCCGAGCGCTCGGCCCGCATTGTGCTGACCCCCCGTCACATACCACACAACTGCCTGGAATCGGGAAATGTAATTTAGACATTTTTATAGTTTTAAATTAAAATCCTTAACCGGATTTTCCAGCTTCTATTTCCAGAAAAGCGGACCCATTAAGGACTACGTTGAACTAGCAAGAATAAACTGCATGCTTGTAGTTTTCCCAATAAATAATCGGGCGAAAAAGACCGGAACCGGATAAAAGCCGGTGAGCTGTATCTGGATGATACTACTTTTTTTCATACATACCGCGGCGTTGTATTTCGCCATTAATCACGCAATGTCTCGAAAATCAAGGCAAACGGAGAGTCTTTACACAAGGTGCTCTCTGTCTATTCTGTTTTAGGCGGAATACAGCTTAAAATTTCAAATTTACCACATAATACATGTATACGTGTACGAAAAACAGCATTTTATTACGATATACCATGAAAGTTTTCTTGAGTGTAGTACTGAGAGCGATTCAATTTTCTCAATGACACCCGTTCCGCAGTTATTAGCTTCGCCCTTTTTGTAGTCTTTCAATATTTAAACGTTTTCGATGATATACCTACATATTTTGTATATAAAATAGTAAATAGAACTTGTAATAATTAAATTCATCTTCAATTAAATTGTGCCTTCTTTATATCAGCTTGAAGTTGTGTCTCGAAGATAGCAGGGTAGGCAGAGGTAACCCATAACCTGGTGTTAAGACAATCAGGTCTCCATTTTTCGCCAAATTTTGAAGGCATTGCGCGTTGAGTAGCGGTACTCAGCGCTGCGCATTCCCTCAATACCAGAGCGAAGAAATGAAAAGATAAATTAAAATAAACATTTCATTACCTCGAGTGGGGATCGAACCCACAACCAGTCGCTTTTTGCCTCGATTTACCTCAAAACATCCAAATCAACGAAATAACCTTCTATTAATAGTAGAAGCTCTAAATCAATTAATTAATAAACCAAATCCAAATGTTATCGGGTTAGAATTAGCGGGCGACCGGCGGCCGTCACATGAGCTTATATAAAGCAACCAATCCAATTGATTAAACCATTGACCACGATATATTATGTATCGTTTAGATTTATATGTAACGTTTATATTACATTGGTAATATATGTATTTTAAATATATATATATTTAAATAAGTACTTATGGACTTAGGATGTGACTGTAAGCGCAAGGGTTGTGGGTTCGGTTCCAACTGGAGAAAATAGTTTTTTTAATATTTTCAATTTCATACTCTGGTAACGAGGTAAAATTACGAGAGAGAGCAAGAGCGGTGAGGTCCGCCACTCAACATGAACTGCCTCAGGATTCGGTGGAAGGAGCGAAATGGAAGTGTCTTAATGGGAACATCGGTTCCCTTTGCTTAGCATGCTATGAGCGTGAAGCTAGACGAAATCTCTTAAGTGAAGCTAAAAAAAAAATATTTAACAGCGATATAAAACCACTATGAGGTTCCTGGCTGGCAATAATAAAAAAAATGACATTAAAATGTTCATTTTGCACAATAAATTTTGTTAAAAAAGGCTAGAGGTGAATCTTAGGAAAGATAAAAATATTATTTAATTTATCTTCTCATACCATTTTTAGCTATTGAAGTTTATACGATTACTCAGATTTTCTATTAACAATGAAGCCGTATATCTATAAAAGGAAGCCTTAAAAGGTTTGATCGATGATGCACTTTATAATCTCAACGCGATGCTGTTGTTCTATTTAAAGAACAGTGTAAAATAACATTGATTTTGTGTAACACTTAATAAAATAATACTAGTAGCCAGCATGGCGCAGTGAAACAGGGTCTTGTTCTACTGTGAAAGTGGATTCGATTTTCACTTGGGGTAAATCAATTATTTTCATTTTCCACTCTGACACGGTGGCGTTAAGTTATTTCAATACGCAATTTATTGAGCTGTTGAGTTTCTTGCCGGCTCTTCTCAGCAGAACTGCCTTCCGAACCGGTGGTAGCTTTTTGTTCATATGTTCATTCGACGATTCAAAAGTGCTTGTAATAATTTCCTATTTGAATAAAGAATATTTTGAATTTGAATTTATTTATTTACATTAACAGAATATACACAAAAATATATTTGTACGACAATAATATTTTTTCTAAGATTTCGTACGGCAATATCTTGAATTTAGGCAAGTGGATAGCGGCACTCCGCTATTTTTGGATGACAGGTTAAGCAGAGGAAACTTATTTTCAGGGCTTTTAATGCACAGGTTGTGGGTTTGATTCCCACTCGAGAAAATGAAATATTTATTATTTTTCATTCCTAGCACTGTTAACGAGGCAAAGCACGGCGTTGAGTTCTGCCACTTAACACACAATGTCTCTCGTATAATTTGGCGAAAAGTGGGGAACGAAAATGTGTTAGGAATGGAGTATATTACTAGGTTACCAGGTTCCTTTTACCTACCAAAAATATTGTTTACCCAATCTCAAACTCTCAAGTGCGGCCTTGAGTCTCTAAAAGAGTAGGTAAATAAAGAATGGACTGTCTTAACCTAAGTTCTTTCACCTGCTAATTGAAATGCGTATAGTAAAATAAAGGTGTTCCCTGTTGATTTACCGGCGTAAACCACGCAATAGTTCTAACAAAAATATTGTCGCTATATTCAAATATAATTCTGAGAATTATTATTTTCTTATGCGATAGATTATGGGTTCGATTCCTACTCAAGGACATGTAATATTTAATATTTCCATTTTCTTCGCTCTGGCGTTAGGGCAATACGTGGCGTTGAGTTCCGCCACTCAACGATTGAAGATTTCGGCGGAATTAGTTAATGGAAGTGTTAATAAGGAGCGAAATGTCTTTACGCTAGGTTCCTCTGCCTAGCATGGAGCTAAAAAAGAATTAACTACTCTAACTCTGTAAGAAATATTGGCCAGAAAGATAGTTCTTTCTATCGTATTAGTATACGATATAATATTAGATAGTATTGTTCGAAATTTACAACCAACTTTGAGGTTCAGTCAGTTCAAGCCTTAGCAATAATTATTCACGCACCCCAGAGGACTGCAGCTTGACCCACTTTCTCTTTATTTGAAAATTTAAATTAATTTAGTACTAATACTACTACTACACTAGTTTCTAAAAACTAGTGTAGTACTTCAAACTAAGAGAAAATTATAATATTGTAATCCATATATAGGTAAATATGGAATTAAGTTTAGTAAAACAATTAATGAGACTATCGAAAGTACGTTTTCATTGATAAATTCACGTTGTTTTTAAGCTTCTGGAATCTATCAGGTTCTGGAATCCAAGTCTAGATATTTGTGAAAGTAGCCAGCAAAACAATGTCTTTTTCATAATAATGTAATTACCATAAATATATAAATAACTTCATATATCCGAGTAGCAGGGTAGGCATAGTGAAACTAGTGTTAAGACTCTCTGTTCTTTATTTTCCACTTAGTTTCCAAGATATTGTGTGGCGATATTACACTTGTTTCCAAAAAGAGCAAAAAAACGATAATATGTATGTACATAATATAGCAAATATTTCCACTATTCTTCTACAGTATAAACAAACTGAAACTATTAAAAATAAAATATTCAAGCCACGGATTACATTTCCACTATTCTACGCTTTATTTAAAATGAAAATGCTAAACAAGTTAATATTTAAATCCTTTTACCGCACCTAAATACAAAATGGGTTCAAAGAATATAGAAATAAGAGGATTAAATGTATTAATAATACTTTATATAAGTTTGGATATTTATTTTTGAGATCTTTGAAAAGCAGTTAAATAAATAATTTAACGTAGCAAGATTCGAACTCGCGGCTTTTGGAAACCGTCCAAGCGTCCTGATCACTTTTGAACGTGTCCTAATCAGAGAGCTTGTAGTTCAGTCCCTCTATGTTCAAATTTTCATGCGTTTTCTAACAAATATTGTTCTACTCCATTTCCTCACTCTGTTGTCAAGGCAAAGCGCGGTGTTCAGTTCCGCCACTGGGCACGCAATGCTTTCAGAATTCGGTGGAAAGTGGGGAACGGAGTGTTTTAACACTAGGTTCCCTCTTCCCTCAAATTGTTTTTTAATATTTTATATGTTATATATTTATGCTAGTGACACTATATTATTTAACATAAAAGAAACACAATGAAAAGATAATCCTTACAAGTGACAATAAGAAGCGACGAAGAAATAAAAGAACAAAGCGAGTTTTATCGAGATTTGTTGTTCGTGAAAGACTAAATCTTAGAATCCGTACGGGCATTCTGTCTACAAAACTTTATTTGGATCACTAAATCGCTATTTTAGTATTGATTAAAATGTTTCAATGTATAAAGAATATCGAAGCTGATATAATTCATATTGATGACGGTTCAGGGTTCGATTCACACTCGAGGAAATTTTTTTTTTATTCCTCTGCCCCGGTGCAAAAAGTGAAGGACGGATTAAGTATCGTAACACTAACTTTTCTCTGTCTACTTTAATATATGTGAAATACACCGTGAAGCTATTCATTAAATATTTAAATAATATTAAGATACTAAGCAAAATGTATTACGAAGAAAGTTGCTATTTACCATTCTGTACATAACTTAATTTAGTAATTGAAATAAAAAAAACTGTTGTTTTAAATCTCCTTAAGCCAAGAAAAATTTTAAAGCACTATTATAAAGACGAAATGCACTCACTTTCAAGATAAAAAAATCTAAATGGGAACGGAATGTTTTAACACTAGGTTCCCTCTGCCTACCCAGCGGGATATAGCGTGAAGCTAATAAAGAAAAACAAGGCATGTAGGTAATACGCTAAACTATGGTATGGTATATATAATTTGTATAATGTTATCCACTTTGCAATATCTTTATAATCTGTGATCTCTAATTTCCTTCCTTAGGCCCACGCTTCCAAATTGACTTGTAAACTTTTGTAATTACATTAATTTAGTTGGTTTTATATAACATGCAACAGATATGCTATTTACAAACTTGTCTGTGGGGACCTCTTTTATCCTCACGCTGTATCCTGCAGATTTTGGAATCCTGGGAACCTAGTGTTAAGATACTCTGTTCCCAATGATCACTTCCGTTCCTCACACTCTAAATTCTCGAGGTATTGTGTGTTTATCTCCTTACGGGAGTGAGGGGAACGGAAGTGCCTTAATGAGAACAGTGTCTATTATTATGTGCGGGATACAGCGTGAGTCAAAATACCCCTCATTTAGCAGTATAGGAAGAGAAAAACAAAACAAATGTCAAAAAACTCTACTTTCTACCTACAAGTCAGCAAATTCATTAGGTATATTATGAACCAAACCAAAGAAAATAACTAGTTAAGCTTTCCAATATAAGATCAAGGGCCTATATTGGCTTATCAAGTGATCCAGTTTATCTTTGTAATACCAATATCCGCTGTATCAAAGTTTACTCAACTTTGTTTGAAAGTTAAATAAAGAGTCGCGTTCAGAATATCAAATTTCATTTTGTATTTTTCTCTTTTATATTTATAAGGAAGTAAATTTTCGTTTAAGTTTTTTTTTATATTTTCGTTTGTTTTAACCTCACGCTGTACTCTGCATATTGCAGGGTAAGCAGAGGGAACCTGCGGGCCCATTAAGGACTACGTTGAACTCGCAAGAGAAAGCTACATACTTTTATTTTCACCAACAAGTAGTCGGGCGGAAAAAACCTGGCGTGCAGAAAAAAATAAAATGAACTAGTCAATTCTAGAGACAGGAGTTAAGTAATTACAAAATACAAAACTCTTTGGTGGTTGAAATATAAACCTATTTTATTTAAAAAGGATTTCCTTTCTTTCGCGGTGGAACCGAGTTTTATCCCTGATATAGCTAGAGAGAACGAAACGACAATCCCTACGGACTTTTCATGGCTCTTTTGCTTACTCCTCTATCATCAACGTCTTCATATATGTACCTCTTCCTCCTCCAGGACAGGTCATCTTTTTATCAATGCAGCTAAAGCACCGTTATTTCTGTTACAGCTTTATGCTATTTGATATCCATTTTGTAATCTTCTTTCTCTACTAAGCATGTCTGAAAGACATAACCAATTCTATTAACTTTTCAATATATATTTTTTTCGACAATCCTACATCTAAATATATTTTAACATGATAATTTATTTTTATTGAATGTATGAATGGAAGTTGACTTCACTTAGCAAATGATAAAACGCTGAGTGATTTTTAATATTTTTCTTACAAGGAACCCGACGCCGACGTCGACGGCGGGTCGCGTCGTTCCACGTTATTGAGTCATCAATCATTGCGTAATTGACAAAAATGTACAAATTTTCTTGAAAAATATTTTTGACTTTTGACAATCAAATTCAATTTATACTTTAGGTATATGTATATGTTTATAGCTAGTGTTGGAAATGATAGTATAGCGATGAGTAAGTTGTGGGTTCAAATACAATAAAGAAATTACTTGTTTTTTATTGATTTACAGTTTTCACAAGCTAAGAGAAAACAAAAGGCGAGAAAATAGTTCATTCCATATATATAATGGAATTATGGGTGAATAATTGTGAAAGTAATTAATTACTCTTGATATCAAGCCTAGCAGCTTAACAAAAATATGTCTAGTTTTTTGTGTAAAAGGTGTATATTTTGTTATTTAAAAAAATAAAAATTTACATATACAGATCGTGGTGCCTGCAGTAAAGGCCACATGGCGCTAAAAAGAATCATCAAAATCAATTTACCTAGTCAATATTTCTGAGGCATACAAACATAAATAAATTAAATTTTAACAAAAAGAAAAACCGACTTCTAACAACGAACTAAAAAGTGAAAAATAATTTTACAAAGATTTTATAATTTTGAAGTCGGTGCCAAGTAAAACAAACAGGCTTAGTAATTAGATATTGTAGTAAAGGTGTTGTAGCAGTAGTTTAACACCGACTTCAAAATTATAAAATCTTTGTAAAATTATTTTTTAATTTAAAAATATCAAAATCGGTTCACCCAGTTAAAAGTTATGAGGTAACAAACATAAAAAAAAAAAAAAAATACAGTCGAATTGATAACCTCCTTTTCTTACAGAAGTCGGTTAAAAAAAAACAGTCGAATCTGATAACCACAGAACAGATAACCTCCTTTTACAGAAGTCGGGTAAAAAATCAGTTAAATAAGGCAACAAGGTGGAAACGAACTGTATGAAAGGTACAAGTTAGTTCCAACGATCAAATTGTGCTAGTAACTTACGATTCGTTATAATTAAAACGTGCGTGTGTCACGCTCGGGAAACCCAAACTGTAGGTACAGCTAATCAATGCAGGGGACATGGAAAGCGAAGGTAGGCTTGTGTTGTGAATGCATCATATTTATTAATTTTTATGAAAATTTAGAGGCCATATTTTCATTTCCTCGCTCTGGTAAAGAGGCAAAGCGTGACGTTGGGTTATATTAAACATTTCAATTCCCCGAATAAGAATCAAACCTACAACCGTCGGGCTTACAGTCACACTAGTGCACCTGCGCTAAGACAGCCTCAAATACAATTTCTAAATCTCTAAATATTACCTACTAGTAAGGTAAGGTATTAGGTAAAGCTCAGGTCAGCTTTACTAGAACAAAAGCTCCACTATAAGTTTCTTTAACAAAGGTAAATACCGCAATGGTAAGGGTAAATAAAATACTTTGCTTTATATACCATTGTCGCAGTTCTACAGTTGTTGATTCATTTCTCTTTCTAGTTTCTTGTATTATTTAAGTTGTTCAAAAGTTATTTTTGCAGGTACGAGTAGGTACAATTCGTGATTCATTGTTTTGTTTGTAGTTTCATGTTGTTATTTTTGTATTAGTATTTCAACACGTATAGGATGTAATTATTTTGATATATAAGGAAATTTACTATATTATAGCACAATGGTGGCGATATCTGTGCAATCAATAACAGGATAGGCGCATTTTTTTCAGGTTCACGTTGCAACCCCCATATAAGGGTGGGTAGAAACTAGAAACTCCGATCCCCGATTCGTGTTGAGTGACGAAACTCAACCCCCGCTTTACTTCGACACCAGAAGAAACTAGAAGACACCAGCGAAGAAATGAGAATACTAAATATTTCATTATCTCGTGTGGGAATCGAACCAATAACCTGTCGCGCTTACAGCCACACTCTTGTGCCCCTGCGCCATGACCTCAATATACTAAACATTATTAATATAGATAGACAAACAAAATATTATTTTAAACTAGCGACCCCCTTGCGGCTTCGCCCGCTTTTACTACTGGATTATTCATATAATGTATGTTTGCAAAGCACTTAAGATAA
>JAEBDU010000144.1:823583-888083 GCA_016802625.1 Heliconius numata | reverse complement strand
AAAAAAAACCTGTTTGCTCGTTAAAATGTGTAGTTACGGATAGTTGCCCCAGGGCAACAATCCGCAAAAGACAGTAGGGCAACTATCCTTTTTGATACGGATACTTGCCCTTTTTATTTACAAAATAAATAAAACATATTTAACAACAAAACATTTATTACAGTGCAATTTAAACTCTAATGCAATCAAAGAAATAATTATTTTACTGAAACCACAATTATTTATAATTATATTTAAAGGAGATTATTTGCCAATATAATTCTGACGCTCGTCAAAGTATCGTCGCGGTAGATTTTTACTCACACGGACAAAACTCGTACACCTACTTCGACAGCTGATGCGGCATCGAGTCCTACGCGGGGGACGCTTCTTATTATGATCAAAAAGAAACACTGTCAACACGTCTAACATAGAGCATTTGAAACTGAGGCATGTATCCGTCCGAGGCAACTATCCGGGTTTTACCTATTCATTTTTTTACTCTGGTAACCAGGCAAAATCACGAGAGAGAGCAAGAGCGGTGAGGTCCGCCACACAACACGGACTGCCTCAGGATTCGGTGGAAAGAGCGAAATGGAAATGTCTTAATGGGAACATGGGTTCCCTTTGCTTACCATGGTATGAGCGGGAAGCTAAAAAATACTCTTAAGTGAAGCTAAAAAAAATTCTTTAACGGCGATATAAAAACACTATGAGGTTCCTGGCTGGCAATAATGCCATTAACATGTTTATTTTACGCAATAAATTTTGTTAAAGAAGGCTAGTGGTGAATCTTAGGAAAGATAAAAATATTATTTAATTTATCTTCTTATACCATTTTTAGCTATTGAAGTTTATACGATTACTCAGATTTTCTATTAACAATGAAGCCGTATATCTATAAAAGGAAGCCTTAAAAGGTTTGATCGATGATGCACTTTATAATCTCAACCCGATGCTGTTGTTCTATTTAAAGAACAGTGTAAAATAACATTGATTTTGTATTACACTTCATAAAATAATAGAACTAGCCACTAAGGCGTAGTGGAACAGGGTCATCTTGTTTTACTGTGATAGTGGATTCGATTTCCACTTGGGGAATATCAATTATTTTCATTTTCCGCTCTGACAAGGTAGTGTTAGTTATTTCAATATGCAATTTATTTATTTATTTACATTAATAGAATATACACAAAAATATATTTGTACGACAATAATATTTTTTCTAAGATTTCGTACGGCAATATCTTGAATTTAGGCAAGTGGATAGCGGAGTGTCTTGACGTTTCATTTTTTTACATAACAGGTTTAGCAGAGGAAACTTATTTTCAGGGTTATGCATTAAAGCATAGGTTGTGGGTTTGATTCCCACTCGAGAAAATGAAATATTTATTATTTTTGTTTCCTAGCACTGTTAACTAGGCGTTGATTTCTGCCACTTAACATGCAATGCCTCTCGTATAATTTTGCGGAAAGTGGAGAACGAAAATGTGTTATAAATGGAGTATCTTACTGGGTTACCAGGTTCCTTTTACCTACTAAAAATATTGTTTACCCAATCTCACACTCTCAAGTGCGGTCTTGAGTCTCTAAAAAAGTAGGTAAACAAAGAATGGACTGTCTTAACCCTTAACTGCTCGCATGGGGTCAAAGCACTTTCGCATCTCGAAAAAATGCACTTGCAACGGTTGGAACCTCCCCGCACGCCCGCTAGCCTCTTAATATGCGCTAAAGAACATACTTTAGTACCGTTTAGGCCGCTGAAGGTGAAGGCTAAGCCTGTGCTCTCTTGAGCCGTGACCCCATGCGAGTACTTACGTAACTTTTTTGAGAAAGGTAAGCTTTTTATATTCTATTGTTTTTAATTAGATATTGATATAACTTTGAATGAAATATTGTAGTGAATGATAATTTCAATTGTTTTACTGGTTTAGAAATATTTTTTTTGTATTTTTCGTACAAATATGTTATTTACATAGGTCTTTTTTTATTCCTCAGTTATCAAACATTCTTGCGACAACTTGCAACGGAACTTGTTGATAGTCATCAAAAACGTCGAACCACGTACATGTTTTATACAGTACATGGTTTGGAAACTCCACCTGCTCCACCTACCACTAAACGTGGGCGGTGCTGGGCGTGGGCGTGGGCGGTGCGGTGCATGAAAAAGAGTGACCGAAAAGTATCCACAAAATGCAGTTAAGGCAAAAAGTTTTTGTGTAATGAGCACTTCATTATTTCCTGCTAAAACTGCAATAACGATGATTGCCATAGTTCCTAAATATTCATGAAATTTTAATGCATGATCTCATGTTGTGCCAAAAATGTTCCTTATTGTAGAAGTTTATATTTTAGTTATTTTTATGCCTTAGAAGATTTTATTTTAAGTTGTGGTTTTTATGTCTAATAGATTAAATAAAGTACTTTCATAATTACTATTCGCTTGTTTCATTAAAAAAAAGGAATCATCAAATTTTATCCATACAAATTGGGGTCACCACGGACCCCGTGCGAGCAGTTAAGTGATTTTCTTCGTGCGAGCAGTTAAGGGTTAACCTAAGTTCTTTCACCTGGACTGCTAATTGAAATGCGAATAGTAAAATAAAGGTGTTCCCCTGTTGATTTACCGGCGTAAACCACGCAATAGTTCTAACAAAAATATTGTCGCTATATTCAAATATAATTTTTAACAATCAACAATAAGAATTATTATTTTCTTATGCGACAGATTATGGGTTCGATTTTTACTCGATGAAATATATAAAATATTTAATATTCCCATTTTCTTCGCTCTGGTGTTAGGACAATACGTGGCGTTTAGTTCCGCCACTCAACGATTCGACAATTCGGCGGAAATTAGTTAATGGAAGTGTTCATAAGGTAGTGCCTTTATGCTAGGTTCATCTGCCTAGCATGAAGCTAAAAAAAGAATTAACTACTCTAACTCTGTAAGAAATATTAGCCAGAAAGAACTAATACGATATAATATTAGATAGTATTGTTCGAAATTTACAACCAACTTTGAGGTTCAGTCAGTTCAAGCCTTAGCAATAATTATTCACGCATCCCAGAGGACTGCAGCTTGACCCACTTTCTCTTTATTTGAAAATTTAAATTAATTTAGTATTAGAAACTAGTGTAGCACTTCAAACTAGGAGAAACTTTCAATATTGAAATCCATATATAGGTAAATACGCCATTAAGTTTAGTAAAACAATTAAGGAGACTATCAAAAGTACGTTTTCATTGATAATTTCACGTTGTTTTTAAGCTTCATTTATGAACACTTCAACCAGGTTTTTATTATGAAAAGTATGTTTTTTTTTGGCCTATAGGCCAAGACAGTCGAGGAAAATTGATAAGATTTCCTCGATTGTTTTTTTCTATTGTGTAAATATGTGCGCTAAAATTAATAAAGTACTAAAGTCCTGTATAAAAAAATAAAGAAAGTAATATTAGAATCCACAAATCGTACGATGGTTATTTATAATAATGTAATTATCATAGATAGTATGTATGTCCATAATATAGCAAATATTTCCACTATTCCACTACAGTATAAACAAACTCAAACTATTAAAAATAAAATATTCAAGCCACGGATTACATTACCACTATTCTACGCTTTATTTAAAATGAAAATGCTGAACAAGTTAATATTTAAATCCTTTTACCGCACCTAAATACAAAATGGGTTCAAAGAGTTCAGAAATAAGAGGATTAAATGTATTAATAATACTTTATATAAGTTTGGATATTTAGTTTTGAGATCTTTGAAAAGTTGTTAAAAAATTTAACGTAGCAGGACTCGAACTCGCGACTTTTGGAAACCGTCCAAGCGTTCTGATCACTTTTGAACGTGTCCTAATCAGAGAGCTTGTACTTTAGTCCCTCTATGTTCAAATTTTCATATGTTTTCTAACAAATATTGTTCTACCCCATTTCCTCGCTCTGGTGTCAACGCAAAGCGCGGCGTTCAGTTCCGCCACTGAGCACGCAATGCTTTCAGGATTCGGCAAAAAGGGGGGAACGGAGTGTTTTAACACTAGGTTCCCTTTTCCCTCAAATTGATTTTTAATATTTTATATGTTATATATTTATGCTAGTGACACTATATTATTTAACATAAAAGAAACACAATGAAAAGATAATCCTTACAAGTGACAATAAGAAGCGACGAAGAAATAAAAGAACAAAGCGAGTTTTATCGAGATTTGTTGATCGTGGAAGACTAAATCTTAGAATCCATACGGGCATTCTGTCTACAAAACTTTATTTGGACCACTAAACCGCTATTTTAGTATTGATTAAAAATTTCCTTTTGGTTTTTAATAATATTATGATACTAAGCAAAATGTATTGCTATTTGCAATTCTGTCCATAACTTAATTTAGTAATTGAAATAAAAAAAACTGTGGTTTTAAATCTCCTTAAGCCAAGAAAAATTTTAAAGCACTATTATAAAGACGAAATGCACTCACTTTCAAGATAAAAAAAATCTAAATGGGAACGGAGTGTTTTAACACTAGGTTCCCTCTGTGAAGCTAATCAAGAAAAAAAAGGCATGTAGGTAACATATGTATAATTTGTATAATGTTATCCACTTTGCAATATCTTTACAATCTACGATCTCCTAACTTAGGCCCACGCTTCTAAATTGACTTGTAAACTTTTGTAATTACATTAATTTAGTTGGTCTTATATAAATAAATTGCAACAGATACGCTATTTACAACATTATAATTTGAAATCCTGGGAACCTAGTGTTAAGACACTCCGTTCCCAATGATCACTTCCGTTCCTCACTAACTCTGCTAAATTCTCGAGGCATTGCGTCTCCTTAACGGAGTGAGGGGAACTGAAGTGTCTTAATGAGAACAGAGTCTTTTATTACGTGAAGGATACAGCGTGCGTCAGAAAAAAAATCCCTTTAGTTTAGCAGGATGGGCAGAGAAAATCTCATGTCAAAATCTCAACTTTTTACCTAAAGTCACTAAATTTGTTAGGTTTATTATGAACCAAACCAAAAAAAATAAGTAGTTAAGCTTTCCAATATAAGATCGAGGGCCTATATTGGCTTATCAAGTGATCCAGTTTATCTTTGTAATACCAATATCCGCTGTATCAAAGTTTACTGAACTTTGAAAGTTAAATAAAGAGTCGCGCTCAGAATATCAAATTTCATTTTTTATTTTTCTCTTTTATATTATAAGAAAATAAATTTATGTGTAAGTTTTTTTATATTTTCGTTTGTTTTATTCTCACGCTGTATTCCGCATATATAAGGGTAAGCGGAGGGAACCTGCGGGCCCATTAAGGACAACGTTGAAGTGGCAAGAGTAAGATCCATACTTTTATTTTCACTAATAAGTAGTCGGGCGGAAAAAACCTGGCGTGCAGAAAAAAATAAAATGAACTAGTCAATTCTAAGGACAGGAGTTAAGTAATTACAAAATACAAAACTCTTTGGTGGTTGAAATATAAACCTATTTTATTTAAAAAGGATTTCCTTTCTTTCGCGGTGGAAACGAGTTTTATCCCTGATATAGCTAGAGAAAACGTTTTGCTCATTCCTCTGTCATCAACGTCTTCATATATGTACCTCTTCCTCCTCCAGGACAGGTCATTATTTTACCAATGCAGCTAAAGCACCGTTATTTCTGTTACAGCTTTATGCTATTTGATATCCATTTTGTAATCTTCTTTCTCTACTAAGCATGTCTGAAAGACATTACCAATTATATTAACTTCTCAATATATATATTTTTATGTCATTTTAACCAACAATCCTACATCTAAATATATTTTAACGTGATAATTTATTTTTATTGAATGTATGAATGGAAGTCGATTTCACTTAGCAAATGATAAAACGCTGAGTGATTTTTAATATTTTTCTTACAAGGAACCCGACGTCGACGTCGACGGCGGGTCGCGTCGTTCCACGTTATTGAGTCATCAATCATTGCGTAATTGACAAAAATGTACAAGTTTTCTTGAAAAATTTTTGACTTTTGACAATCAAATTCAATTTATACTGTATATGTATATAGCTAGTAATGGAAATGATAGCATAGCGATTAGTAAGTTGTGGGTTCAAATACAACAAAAGAATTACTTGTTTTTTATTGATTTACAGTATTTACAAGCTAAGAGAAAACAGAAGGCGAGAAAATAGTTCATTCCATATATATAATGGAATTATGCGTGAATAATAGTGAAAGTAATTAATTACTCTTGATATCAAGCCTAGCAGCTTAACAAAAATATGTCTAGTTTTTTGTGTAAAAGGTGTATATTTTGTTATTTAAAAAAATAAAAATTTACATATACAGGTCGTTGTGCCTGCAGTAAAGGCCACATGGCGCTAAAAAGAAACATCAAAATCAGTTCACCTAGTCAAAATTTCTGAGAAATACAAACAGGAAAAAAAAAACAGTCAAATTGATAACCTCCTTTTACAGAAGTCGGGTAAAAAATCAGTTAAATAAGGCAACAAGGTGGAAACGAACTCTATGAAAGGTACAAGTTAGTTCGAACGATCAAATTGTGCTAGCTAACTTACGATTCGTTATAATTAAAACGTGCGTGTGTCACGCTCGGGAAACCCAAACTGTAGGTACAGCTAATCAATGCAGGGGACATGGAAGGCGAAGGTAGGCTTGTGTTATTTGAATGCATCATATTTTTTAATTTTTCAAGTAAATTTGGAGGCCATATTTTCATTTCCTCGCTCTGGGAACGAGGCAAAGCATGACGTTGAGGTTGAGACATTTCATTTCCCCGAATAAGAATCGAACCTACAACCAACGGGCTTACAGTCACACTAGTGCACCTGCGCTAAGAATCTCTAAATATTACCTACTAGTAAGGTAAGGTATTAGGTAAAGCCCAGGTCAGCTTTACTAGAACAAAAGCTCCACTATAAGTTTCTTTAACAAAGGTAAATACCGCAATGGTAAGGGTAAATAAAATACTTTGCTTTATATTCCATTGTCGCAGTTCTACAGTTGTTGATTCATTTCTCTTTCTAGTTTCTTGTATTATTTAAGTTGTTCAAAAGTTATTTTTGCAGGTACGAGTAGGTACAATTCGTGATTCATTGTTTTGTTTGTAGTTTCATGTTGTTATTTTTGTATTAGTATTTCGACACGTATAGGATGTAATTATTTTGATATAAAGGAAAATTTACTTTATTATAGCGCAATGGTGCCGATATCTGTGCAATCAATAGCAGGATAGACGCATTTTTTTCAGGTTCACGTTGCAACCCCCATATAAGGTTGGGTAGATACTAGAAACTCCGATCCCCACTTTCTGCGAATTCTGGAGACATCACGTGTTGAGTGACGAAACTCAACGCTCCGCTTTACTTCGACACCAGAAGAAACTAGAAGACACCAGCGAAGAAATGAGAATACTAAATATTTCATTTTCTCACGTGGAAATCGAACCAACAACTTGTCGCGCTTACAGTACAGTCTTCTGCCCCTGCGCCATGACCTCAATATACTAAACATTTTTAAAAAGATAGATAAAAATATATTATTTTATTTTAAATGATAAAAGTCTAAATATGAATGATAAAAATAGAATTCTCTTACGTAGCTTCAGAACAAAAGATGCTGTAACACAGTATGTACTAAGAGAGTCAACAATTTGTCTCATATTCTAACAACGTGTTGGGTACGTAAAATTCCACGTAATTCTTTTGCCTGTCGGTTTTTCATGTATTTTTTTACATTCACAGTACAGCTATATCAGTGAGATTATGACACAAACCTAATCTGTTTTTTAGCTTCACGCCGTATTCCATACATGTTAAGATACTACGCTCACCGTTGCGTTGCTCTGGTATTGAGATAAAGTGCAGTGTTGAGCTCCGCCACTCACCACGCAACACCTTAAGACTTCAGTGGAAATCAGGGAACCCAAATCTTTTAATAGATAGTGTCTTAACCCTTAAACGTATGTTAATAATCATGAACGTCGTTAGTTATTATTAGGATCTCTGTTTATATTATAGCAGAATAGGCAGACAGTACTCCAACCTACTGTAAAACAACCTAGTGTTATTCCTACCTAGTTTATTATAGATTGCGTTCTCCATTATTCTCCCATTTTCAAGATATTGCCTGGTGAGTGGCGGTACTCAACTCGAGTGGCAATCGATCTCACAACCATATTAACAGTTAAATTGTCAAATATAACAAATTCTACAAGTGTACATCTTTTTAGGGTTTCGAAGGCAAATAGCAAAAAAACGGCAAACATATTTTTAATGACCTTCTCTCTCTCTCTCTGTTCATCATTTTACTCGGAGACTGTGGAACAATATGCTTGTAATTTGGGAAGGTGTGTTTTATGAACCACTAGAAAATGATGTAGTATTATTTTGAAAAAATATTACCGGTATCTCCATATGTGTAACAGAGGAATGAACAAAAATATTAGATAGTCTTTCTAAATAGTATGGAGTCTTTTCACAAAGCTATTTTATTATACCAATATTTTTTCAGATATTCGCTTTTAAATTGGTATAAAATCCGCCTCTAACTTTTCAACTAGAACAACCACTAAACTAGTAAAATCGTAAAAAAAAGGATTATAGAATTCAATGAAAATTTCAAACGAAAATTGCTTTCGTGCTTAAACACATAAGAAACCGAAGTGAGAACTTCCTCCTTTTAGAAGTCTAAAATAGCACAAATAATATAACGGCATAAAATATCAAAAATAATATAACAGTGGTGAATGTAGTATATGCATTTATTTGCGTCTACGGAACCGTTCATAAGCTAATCCGATTCGTATTCGCTATCCGATTCGTTCCTTTTTGTAAAAAGAAAATGAAAAGAAAAAAATGAGTACAGCGACGTCATTTACTTTAACATAAAGAAATAAGTATGTGTATTAGTCAGCTTGACATAAATTCTTGTAACTTTAAACGTAATTTTATAATTTTATTTCTGAATCATTTATTCCAGGTAGTTGTAGCGCAAAAATGCCTGTAACAAGATAGGTTATGGGTTAGATTTCCACTCAAGAAAATTAATTTCATATTTTCGTTTCCTAGCCCTGGTAACTGGTAAGGCAAGGCGCGACGTCGAATTCCGCCACTAAATACGCAATGCTTCCCGAAATTAGCAGAAAGCCGGGAACGGAAGTGTTTTAATGAGAACAGAGTATCTTAACACTCGGTTCCAATTCTCAAGCTCCCTCTACCTACCTTGCAATGTACGGGACGTACAGCTAAAAAAATCCAATGTATGTAAATATAGTATTTTTGTAATTAGCTTTAAAACCACTTTTTATTTCAATGATTCATATTATAGGTCTTACCATACGTTAATGATTGAATATATGTTCATAGCGTTTCTCACGAAATGCCTGCATAATGAATTATTATTTTCATATGGTTTGTATACTTTTTACTAAGTAATTACCTGATTACTATGCTAGCTAATAATAATAATATACTAAGTTTATTTATCACCTCTACAATGTATAAGAAAAGGAAGAAAAATTAATCAGTCTGTCTGTAAAACAATATAATCCTTAGAGAATCAGCCATTTTTCAATTAAATGCACTTCTATAAAAAGGCTAAGAAAGTCTATTGATAAGATATTTTTTCATTTTCTTCCTTTCAACAACACGTATTGTGTATTGAATACCGATATTCGACTCTGGCTAAGCAGATATATGAAAATTTCAATATTCCCCAAAATGAGGGGTAGAACCTACTAATCTCCTTATTTATCATGCTGTAATGTAATTATTTGCTTATTATAATAACACTTAGTTTACTTTAAAATTTTATATAAAACAAAAAAGCTTACTTTTCATACGTTACAAGGCAAAAAAGATCCACTAAATTCGGTCGCTCTAGAGGATTTATTCTACCTTTACAATATCTTTGAGAGAAATTTGTAAAAGCAACGGATATAAGAATTCTTGTGTCGAATACTTCGCAAATCTTCAAATAAAGACTTTCATAAAATGTTGAACGGCTTTTTTGTATGTTAAAAGCTATATTATTTTTCTTATTCTTGGAGAGAAGATATTTTTTTTAAAAAAAGGAAGTACTAAAATATATAACACTGATTTAAATTTAACACGTTCACTGCGTTAGTCAAAGACGACTTTTAGTGGGTGCGGCATGTGGTCTATTACCTATATCCGAAGTATGACTTGTACGTTGCTGGATCGTAGTCGATACAGTTTTAGTGTTGAGAATGAAAAAATGTTAATTTTTAAAAATAATCAAGCCGAGTCGAATTCGTCCACTAATGACTCCGTGGGTTCCGTTTCTACCTGTATTATGGTCCTATATTAAATACCTTAACTCTCTGTTCTCCATTTTGCGTTCAATAAGTGTTTTAACATTCTATTCCCCACTAGTTCCTTCTGCCGATCATTTCGATTTTCTTATTTGGTTGTAAAAAAACTCTTATTCTATACAACTGGCTGCTAACATATTAATGTTTATACAAGTCTAAATTATTTATTAAAACCACTAGCAATATAAATATGAAAGCTTATATCTAAAATGGGTGATTACAGCTTAATGGAAACTATAAAATTTTATTGTACAGTTACGTATTATTAATGCTAATTGCACTACATTTGCTATCTAACGATTTTTACTTGTTTTTTATTCAATACACTACTTTGTACGTAATATTTATAAAAATGAGGCCAAGCGATTGTTTGTAAGCGCAATTTGTCCATTCGATTCCCGCTTGAAGAAATAAAAATTTAATACTATTTGCATTTCCACGCTCTGGTAAAGCGAGGTGTTGGATTCTGCCACTTAGCACGAAATGTCTCCAGAATTTGGATTAACATCAAGTTCCCAGGTTCCCGTCTTACTACCATGTCATATGCGTGAAGCTATAACAAATATCTTAGTAGGAAAATAGCGTACTATGTACTCACTAGACGTAGCTCAGAAATCAGTAAAAGCTTAGAACAACGATATTCAGATGAATAGAACGTGATGTCATACATGGTTTCTAGTTGACCGAGTTTAGACTGATTCAATTTTTATATGTATGTCAGGGAAACATATATAATATATATTTTTTACTTGAAGAATGAAAGCAGAAAAATGCCATCATGGCGTAGCGGCAAAAGCAAGGCACAGTTATGAGTTCGAATCTCACATGGGGGAGTGAACTATTTTTATTTTTTCGCTCTAGTATCATATCGCTTCCTCCCGAAATCGGCACGGCCGCGTGACAGTGACATTGTCGGACAAGAGGATGGTCAGACCTTGTGCCTCGTGGATAGCTAGTACCTTAGAGTCCGTTTCTCTTCCTCATCCCTGGTTTCTTCTTAGAGATTCTTTCCTATGTAAAGCGTATTTTTCAGATGTCTTGGTACTGTCATCTTGATGATTTTAATTAAAAGAAAATGTGCTGTCTTTTCGAAGAGTATACTTCGGGCTCTCGTAGTGCGTAGGCGACGTCTATGAAACTTCCTTGAGTACACAGCATCTTCTGGCTGATACTGAAAATTGGTGGTGGTGTGCAGTGGAACATTTTAAAGAGGAGAAAAAAATGTCTAATTTTGATGTTATTGAAATATAAAAAATATCTAGATCTCTAGTAATATTATTATTTTAAATCCAAGAAGCCTCAAAATATTTATTTCATAATATAAAGGATTGTTAAAAACGTTAATGCATGTACTCGTATACACGCCTCTTATTTAAATTTTTAGTTCAACTGAAAAGGTCTTGGCCATTGGAAGACACTGCTTATATGGCATCAAGCCAATTCAAGGCATGTTGGCGTACATTACAGACAATTCTCAATTATGTATCCTAAAAAATATATTGCTCGAGGAAATAATGAAAAATATTACAAATAACATATACATATTTAATTCTTCACACATGTCGACTTATTTCAAAAACTACTGGACTAATTTTAATAAAACTTGGATGGTTCTATTAATTGTAATAAATCAAGGATCATCTCAATATAAAATACTTCTACCCGCCCTCAGATACGCAAGATATAGAGTGAAGTGAGAAAAACGGTATTATTATTTACCTACTAAAATATTTTAGTAGTGCAGTACATTTTATGTGGACGCCGAAAGCAGATGGATGAGGGTAACGCCGGACCAATCATCGTGAAAATTCTTTGGGGAGGTCTACGTCTAGCAGTAGAAGTCGCAAATTAGTTTTAGGATATCCTGCTGTCGTCGCAATACGCAAGAAAGAATGAGTAATTTACGAAAAAAAAAGATTAAAACCATAGATACTATAAAAATAATAGGCAGAGGAAACCTACGCACCAAGCTTTTCGTCCAATTTTCACACCGCCCCCTACTTCTCGCCCAATTTTCGAGACATTATGTGTTGAAACGAGAAAAAACTGTTATTTCATTTTCTGCCAGAATGGAGTAAATAATAATGATTATTTTTAGATAAATCTTCACCCAAGTGAAAATCAAACCCACAACCGTCAAATTTACAGTCAGACACTATTCAATCGCGTCACATAAATTCATAACCATTTTATCTCATTCTATTAAAAAAAAAAGATAAAAAAAGAAAATTTCCATTTCATATCACTAATTCCAAATACAATACACAATTGACACTGCATTCAATCCTGGAAGCATTTTCCAGGAACCCTTAGCTTTTACATAGCTTTTGTACACTCAAAAATATACCTTATTACATATGAAACAAAGTTTAAAAAACCTTTCCAATATCACGCATGCGTGGTTATTCTACCGCAGTGCGCGGCGCCGTCAAGACGAGCGTGAGCTTTCTCCATTAAACTAAAAAACTTGTGACGTACATACATACAAACATTTGATGGAATTACATGAAAATACCTATAATAATTGTGGTGTTATGCACTTGCATTAGTATAGATTTTTTTATTTTCTACAAATATATCAGTGATTGTACTCTATTCTCTCTGTCAATTTAGTTTTTCTATATGTTTTGTTATTAAAAAAAAACAATAAAATTCAGATAGTCTTTGAGTTTACTAAATTATCTGAACTTGTTAGTGAAAATTAAAATTCTGTTAGTAATACAGTATTCTATTTTAAATGTAATTAAAAATAAACTAATATAAAATATTATTTATATAAATACTAGCGGACGCGCGCAGCTTCGCTTACTTAATTAGGGGTGAATTCGGGTGAAATTTAAGAAACCACGAAACATGTGTTCAATGAAATATTTTTAAGAGTCTAAATTTCAAATTTTATAAAAATCGGTGGCGATTTAAAGAATTTTCCATACAAACTTTTAACCCCTTATTTGCACCCTTAGGGGGTGAATTCTAGAAAACCATGAAATACATGTTCAATTAAATATTTTTAAGAGTCTAAATTTCAAATTTTATAATAATCGGTGGCATTTTAAAGATTTTTCCATACAAACTTTCAACCCCTTATTTGCACCCTTAGGGGAAGAATTCTAGAAAACTATGAAATACGTATTCAATTAAATACTTTTAAAAATCTAAATTTCAAATTTTATAAATATCGGTGCTGATTTAATTTTTTTTCCATACAAAATTTCAACCCCTATTTCACCCCTTTAGGGTTAAAATTTTTCAAAATCCCTTCTTAGTGGATGTCCAGACTACGAAAGTAAACATCTGTCCAAATTCCACGTTTTACCATCAGCAGTTACAGCTGTGCGTGCGTCTTACCTCAGTCAGTGAGGACAAGTCCTTTTATATATATAGATTAATCAAAATACAAAAAAAAGTCTTATTTAATTTTATTAATATAATTATTATTTATTAGTGTACACTTTATTACTTGACATTTTTCAGTTATATATCAACTTAACTTAGTCCGTGGGGAGTTTTTTTAAATAGCTTTTACTAAATTAAAAATATAGTAAAATATTTAATATTTTACAACTGCAACTAACTAATTAATGAAAATAATAATAACAAAAAAAACGTTTACGATGTTTATTTAAAATTATATATAAAGCTTTAAGCTCCTCCTCTCTTAATAGACCAGACAATAACTTAAATTACATTTTAATTTATTTATGACCAAAAACATACTATTTTAATATTAAAAACTAAACAAGTTTAACGCAATTATGTTTAAGTTTTCTTGTCTTATTAAATATTGAAAAAGTAATTTAGTGCTGCTCCAGCTCTTTTAGCATTAAATATTAGTGTTCTGGGAATTAATTTATTAACAGTGTGATTTTTACGAACACATACACTGGAGTAGATATTAAAAAAGGAAAAAAAAACTTAAGAAAACATTAGCTATAATAGTATTTAAAAATTACTACATATTGGGAACGGAAGTATCTTTATGTAGTAGTATCACTAGGTTCCCAGATTCCCTCTGCCTACCCTGCTACGTGCGTGATATAGCGTGAAGCTAAAAAAATGTATTTCTAAAATTAGGCAACTTTTAAAAAAGTTAAATCATCTTATATAACATTTAATTACATATCTTTTTTCTTTCTTTTTCGTTCTTCTGTTTTATTCTACACTAGCGACCCTCTTGCGGCTTCGCCCGCTTTTACTAGTGGATTATTCATATAATGTATGTTTGCGAAGCACTTAAGATAATGTGAAAATGAATTAAACCCTAATGCAACCCGCATTTTCGTAGTTTCAATAAGGATTTCCCAATTGTTTTACACAGCAAGGATTTTTTAGTAGGTACCGTAATATTAAATCTGTGCTACTAATCTTTCCAAGTACTTATTAAAATATATTTAAATGACTATTTTTAGATAGTTAAATGACTATTTTTAAACAGAAGAAATTATAAACAAAAACCTACCTACTCATAACTACTACAAAAAATATGAAAAGAAATATATCGCGCTGAAATAATACATTCAACTCCAATTATCCAATACGTGCAAACGCATCTAAATCTTCGTTGCTATAGAGGCAGGCGGGTTTTTTTTTCGAGCTTGTGGTCAATGCTGAAGAGGGTATTCTGTCCCTAATGAAAAACAAGCACTACGTGGCTGCCTGTGAGGAAAATTAAATAGAATGCATCGGCCGGGAATCGAACCCGGGCCGCCCGCGTGGCAGGCGAGCATTCTACCACTGAACCACCGATGCGTGTAAGGCAGGCGGGCACGGCGGACGTATGGCGAGTGGCGAGCCGTTTCGCAGCAAGGATTTTTTGATATTGTAACAACTTCTAAAGTACTTATTAAAATGAAAAACAGTAAAAGACAGTTTTGATCTACATTAAATGGCCAACGTAACTAATATATTTATCTATATGCTGAGAGTAAGGGATAAGTAAAACTTGAGTAACATACAGCTGATGTGTGAACAGCGTGATGTGTCAACAATTAAATGCGTTTTTCTGTAAAACTATTCGCAATTTCGAAATAGTGTGAAAAGCAAGTTTTATCTTCGTTTAACGTATAAAATTAATAAAGTATTTTAAAAGATAAGGATTAATACCATTATGGAAAAATATCCCTCACAATAAAAAATATATTGAAATTTTTATTTTTAGACAGAAAAATGATCATTACACGTTATTCTTAAAAGATACGAATATGCCACTGCAGACTTTTTTGTAGATCTTATTAAGAGGAACAATACTCCAGTACATTTTTTTCATGTAGTACTTACCATTAAAGCAGCGCATGCGCGAAAGTGTCTCAACGGGTAGGACTTTATACACATTTATCTTATTTATGTTAATTTACATAAGAATGTACAAATAATAAACTACATATAAACCTTCCCTGAGAAATACTCGACCTAATGGTAAAAACCGCATAAAAATCCGTTGGGTGGTTTAGAAGAAGAAGAGTTAGAAAGTTCAGACAGACACGAAAAGCGACTTTGTTTTATAAGATATAGGATAGGATAGCAAGTTAGGGAAAGATAAACTAATAAAGCTAAGCAGAAGTAAAAAAGATACATATTTATAATGTATATCTAAATTAAATTACTTATATACTAACCCTGCATTCTCATAAAACATTAAAATGTCAAGGTCTCTCTCTCTCTATCTCTAATATGATGTTTACAAAAATATGCTTACACCAGATTTCGTTGAGGATTAGCAGCGTTTTATCTCCCACACGGCAGCATCTTTTGTGACTTAATTAACGTAAAATACTTGTTCCACTTCCCTTTAGAGATGGCTCTTGACAACGATCTTAGCTGGCGTAATTTAAGAATCTTTTTTTTAGAGTATGTTACATATTAATTTGGGTTCCCGTTTCAACATTAGGTAAACACAAATAAAATTATTTTTGGGAACGATATTAAAAAAAATAATAAATCAGCTTCACCCTGTATCCCGCACACAGTAGGGTAGGCAGAGGGAACCTAGTGTTAAAACACTCCGTTCCCGCCACTTTTACAGTTTTAAGATTTATTTAATTTGTTTTTAGCTTTACGCTGTATAGGTACTACTAAAACAAGAAGCTATCTAGGTATCAATGTTAAGATATCAAATATATGGATATAATCCGATTCTAAGGTACCCCATATATCAAATGGGGTGCCCATTTGATATATGGGGTACCTTCTGATATATTTCAAAAGGTCTTTAATTATTTGGTTCCTCAAAAGACCATGAAACTTACGGACAGCGATAGTGTTAACGTCTGTTATCTATAACTTAATAACATACAGATACGGTTATAATTAATCTAATATCGTACATTGAAATCCCAATATCAATATGAGGTAGCTTATGGTAATTAATCAATTATGTATGAATATGCAAATTATTTGTTACCATACATCACCCGCTTCACGCTGCTTCTCGCTCATGGCGGGAAAGGAAGAGGGAACCTAGGTTCCCAGTTTTTACCGTTCCCTCTATCCCATTGTGATTGAGATCGGACCCGCAATCAATACAGTCAAGCAATTTACTATAATTGTAAGAAATATTTTAGGGTAAATACGAGTACATACTCGTAAGTTAAACTAAAAACATTTCATGAAATTTAAAACACCCCCTACATCTCAATCCACAAAAAAGGTTTATTTATGTTAGATCGTTGATTCTGTGCGTGTTTCGAGTACATATTTGTATTATTGTATGGAAAAAGAAATGTTAGAGCGTTCGCCCTTTTGCCGTAGATAAAGTGTATCGTACTTAAATAAGACTTTACTTTGAAAAAATATTTTTTTATTATTTTACTTTATGTTAAAGAGTTTGTATGTGAGTTAAATTTCGGAACTGAAACAAGATATTTTCTTGACACTGACAAAATATGTAAAATAGAAAATGCAGGACCATTTTCTATTTTCTGTCCCATTTTCGGAACCGGAAGTATTTTAATGAGAACGGAGTGCATTAATACTAGGTTCACAGGTTCCCTCTGCTTACCCTGATGCGCAGGATATAGCATGTCGAAAAAATATAATTAGTTGAATACGTCTAAAAAAACACAAGCTCAGACTTTCCTAGAAAAGATTTTAGTTATGTATTTGCCAACATCAAGCTTTATGTAAATATGCATAAATAAAATGCGCAGAGGAAATTTGCCTCGTTTATCAAGGCCAGAGGATTAAATCTTTCAATTTTAATTTCATTCCCTCCAGTGGAAATCGAACCCACAACCACCGTTTTTACATGGTAATTAATGGTTAATTAAAGTGAACTACAAGGTAAGCCAAATAACGTCCTCCAAAATCTTTTGTGTTAAGATAGTTTCGCTAGCTCCGTACAAAATGTTAAAGAAAACTGAAAAACCTATTACCGTCACCTTTTGTCCACAGTCGTCTCCATTTTCAATCGCATCCAAGTTCCTCATTAAAGTACCGAGAAAATTACTACCTAGTAATTAATTATCTAAAAAGCTTTTAAGATTAAAATGTATATTTTTCAAATTTTAAATGTAATCCAAGATATTTTCATGAATTTTGTAAAAATAATTTTGTAATTATTTTTATGGTGCTGTTAAGACATTATGTATAGGATAAAATAAATATAAATTATAATATATTCTTTATTAATGTTTGTTAACTGTCAGTCGTGTAAAAGAAGACACTTTCACCATACATGATGATGATGATGAGAGTATCTCGTTTTATGATTTGTGACTCATCACACAATGGGGGATTTTTCTTATTCGAATTCGATTAAAAAACAAAAAATAAGATTAGCAATAAAACCGTTCAATTTTTGCGTACTGTTTTTCCGCATAACGGAATACAGAGGACCCAGTGTTGAGACACTGGGTCCTCCCTTCCTATCCATTCTTCAAGACTTTACGTGTTGATTGATGGTAATCAGATCTACATTTAACTAAGCACAGTGAGTAAATAAAAAAAAATGTCTAAGTATTTCATATCCTACACGTGTAAAGTAAGGTTCCATTCAAATCAATACAAATTGATTTGCCCGACTAGACACCAGTCTATATTACGCAAGGTCAGATGTTAACACTCTTATTATACATTCTCTTTAAATCGTAAAACATAATATGCCAATCTTCAACCAACCCGGTTAGCTTAGGTAAATAAATGATATTGGTTATGTAAATATATTTTATGTTCTTTACGTTATTAGAGGTAGTTATGGGGAACGTAGTGTTTAAACACTCAGTACCTCATGCACTGCCCAAGTTTTGAGATATTGCGCACTCAGCGGGTCACTCAACGCTTAGTTTATTTATCACAGCGATGTATCTAAATTATTAATTTCCCCGATTAGGATCGAATCCACAACTATCGACGTATATACAGATATATGTATATCTAATACAAATAAATTTCAAAGAGTATATATAAAATATTAAAATTTGAAAGAGGCTTGACGTGGACCTGTGCTTAGTTTCTTTTTCCATTTATAATGACCAAAACAACAAGCTATTTCAAGAAAAAAATGTATTATTGAACTTTTAAAGATTTAACAATATTTTAAGGACAAATAAAAGACGTGTGTGCGGCGGAATACAACGCTGTATATAAATAATGCTGTATTGAGGAAATATCGATATGAAAAAGGTATATTTCCAACCATTTCCACCCAAACGATGCTTTCAATGAGATATTTCTCGATTGTGACACAATATACTCGTAACTATGTGACATATGGGGAAAATAGAGTATTTCTCTGTATATTTTCCTTTTGAAAAAGATATCGTCTAAAGAAAAATAAAAGATAGCGCTTCAAATTGTACGTACTCTGATATATTTTGGTATACCTGTCATGTTTCTCACGTTTCCTTTAGCAGGTTACGTCGTTGTCATAACTATTGACTCTATACAAGTAGCAAGACAGTGCTTGTATACAAAATAAGGAAATACAAATCTACTATGTGCTAAAGATTTTTGTTTTTTCTTATTTGAGTATTTTTTAAAACCACATGTTTTTGTAAATTTTCGAGTTATTGAGATTTGAGCGACCTTGCGTCCCGCCGACAGATTGCTATATATTTGAAATTTAAATAATAAATTGACAGTACATATTTAACGATACTTTCTGGTAGAGGAAGGTTGAGAAAAAATTGTTTAAATTGATGCTTCTTTTTTCTGTATAGCAGAGTAAGTAGAAGAAACCGCACTTTACTTACCGGAGCGATGAACTGAAAATAAATATCACCTACTACTGCCTCAAGACAGCTCTCATTTCCTAAGCACTTACAAAACAAACAAACATACAACCAAATTTTTTACATTATTATAAAATTTAAATAATTTTCACTAAAATTCTCTCTATAATACAATGTCAGACGGCATTCATAATTAAATTGTCATTACCATAGAATAGTGCTAGGCACAGTCAAGCACGGGGTGATATCTGTAAGGGAGCGACACCGACACCTTTATGAAGCCCCTTGTTCGCCGTTATACTCGTATATACTCGTTGTATGTACAAGCTATAAAATGTTAAATTTAAGGAATATTTACTAGATAACTGGATAAATAATTATTGTTTAACATTATTTTTTTTTTGTAAATTTAGACATTTAAAGATAGACGTATTTGAAAGGAAAGTGGAAGGACAAGGAAGATCGCATATAATATCGTGTATAGGTTTTATTCTAATTAATTTTTATTTTAAATTTCAATGGCTTCGTTAATAAATAAAAAAAGTAATTAATAACGGGATAGGCTGATAGAACTTATTGATAATGGACTCTTTTTTTTTTTCAATTTCCGCCCGAAATCGAGACTTTGCAAGTTAAGCACCAGAGCTCAACTACGCTTTGTCTTAATATACGTGCGAAATAAAAAATATTTAATTCCACCCTCACGAAGCTCGAACTCACGGCCATCGCGTTTATAGACTTTGTCCGATTGCACGACACTAACCTCAATGAACTTCACAGCTAGTTTCAACTGTATATTTGAAATTTAGGCTTCCTTTAAAAAAAACATAATAAATATTATATTTACTCAAAACCCATAAAAAGTATAAAGTAGTCGTGTAAAGAGAGCTGCTATTGCCACAAAGGGGTGCCTACAATAACCCCGCCAGATGGCTACTAAGGTGCACAATATGCTTGAATTTTAATATTTTCATTCCACGAATAGCGAAATTCATTTTTTACTTTCACAAAAAGAAAAGAAACGCGTGCTTATGAAATAAGAAACAGTATGTTTTGTGAAATATTAAATTATTAAAAATTCTATTATATATAGATAGGTACCCTATGTAGATACATAAAATAAATTTATATTTAAAGTCCTCGTGGCGCGATGAGAAACATAGAAACGGCGGCGGCGGTTGTAGGTTCTATTCCAATTCAGTGGAATGATCTATTTTCATTATACATATTTGATTACTATATCAAGCCTACGCCTATTCGTATAGTGAATTACTTAAGTATTACATATTAAAATCTGCTGAATCTGAAATCTACTAAAATCTATTGAATAATACTTTTTACTTATAAAGCCTAATTCAAAAGGAAATTAAAACAATATAAGGGCTCGATTATATGAACGGCGCTGTGACGGTCCAAAGTAACAGAAAACGTGTCGATTTAGTGTGACATTTTTTCTTTAATGCTGCTATAAATTTTTTTTCATGCATTGATAATATATTTTTGGAAAGTTTTCTTACAAAAAATTAGGCCGAACTCTTCACTGGCTAAATAGTCTTTTATATGTAAGCCTCTTGGGAAATTCTTAGAAGATTTATAGGAGATCAAATGTCAACCTATGTCATGGGTTCTACTTACGTATAACACAAACTGCCACTCGCTTCGTTTACGTGGACTTCGGAATTAAGCATTTCTTTTACAGCTTTACGCTTTATCAGAGAGCTAAGCAGAGAGAGAGGTAATAAAGAGAGAGAGAGTCTGGTATTAAGACATGAAAATATTATATATTTAATTTCCTTGAGTGGTAATCGAACCCACAACATGTCACGTTTTGAGTCACACTGGCCTCCATAAAACCGTAAGAATATGGAATAATAGTGTAGCTTAACTACACGATTCAAGTTACCTTGTACATACGTATATACGTGCCTGTTTCAGCTTTTTAAACCTAATGATTACAACTCTGCGTTCTGCCAGTAATGGAAAAGATTTTTATATAGCAAGGAATATAGCAATGTAGACAAAGGGAACCTGGGAACCTAGTGTATAATTTGGCTACAATATAACAATAAGTTATAGCGTGCGAAGCCGCGAGTGGATTGCTAGTTTTATATAAAACTAAAAAAACATGAAATAAAGAAAAACCTATTTCATATGAAAATATATACAAATGGTATACAAATCATTTTCAATTTACTAATATTAATCACTAGAATCGAAATCGAAATCGCAAATACGTATGCGTATTTACCGAAGCGTGTAAATACTCTCGTTATGTGTCATAGTATGGTATTTAATGGTTTCGATAGTATATTGTATTTCATAATAAATTGTAATTGAATTAATCTGTAAAGCTAGGAATTTAATTATTTGTAGATTCACGTTGCTTTGTTATAGGAAATTGGGAATCTAGTGTGCAAGATATTCACACTAAAATACTTTCGTTTCATTTTTACCCGAATTCTAAAAGCATTGCGTGGAGAGGAGTGTCTTAACATTAGGTAAACAGGTTCCCTCAGCGTACCCTGCTGTGTAATACAGCGTGAAGCTTTTTTGATTCGATTGATGTTGTAGAATAGTCTTCTATAATAAGTGGACTAAAAATAATACAAAAAGTTTTTTTTCTATTGAAACCACTAGTTCCTGAGATTACCATGTCCAAATAAACAAACGCTTCAGCTTTATAATATTACTAGTAGATCTATTGCTACATTACTATATAGATTGCGTAATAACTTGGAGAGTTATAGAGATGTCTGTTCAGACTACTATAAATAACTGATTTGACTTAATGAGTGAATCGCTTGAACTTTATATTGAACCTAACTTATATAAGTACAGAACCTTGTTGCCAAACTTTAGGTACGTAACTCAGCTAGCGTACAAATGAAGAGATGATGCTCCGGAATTATATGAAAATGTATTATAAATTAAAATTTTGGGCCGTTGTGTATTGAGTTGAAATTGATAAAGTATCGGCATTGAGTTGAAATTGATAAAGTAATTAGATTGTTATGGGTGTAGGTTCCAATCCTAATTGGGGGAATGTCTCTTAAAATTGTTATCGGGCTCATTAATAAACGTAGCATTGTGTTGTGGGAGTGTCCATACACCTTATATTCGATAAAGCATAATAGGCATAGAGAACATAGAGAACATATCAAGACTGAAAAAATTACAATAAAAAAAAAATAAACCAGACGTGACGCACGCGGTACTGGCACAAGTGTGCTATTGTAAAAGCAACAGGGTTATGGGTACAGTGATTATGGGTTCGATTCTTATTCGAGAAAATGAAATATTTAATATTTAAATTTTCTCGCTCTGGGAATGGGGCTCAGCTCGGCGAAAACTAGAGTATGGAAGTATGTTAATGGGAGTGTCTTAACACTAGGTTCTCAGGTTCCCTCTGCCTACCCTGCTATGTGTGGGATACAGCAACAAGGTAAAAAAATAACTATTGAAGTACTAAAAGGACCTACCAATTTATATTCAAAAATAAATAAAAATACTTACTACGCATACAAAACTAATATTCCTTGTTAAATAAGAATCACAGAATAAATATAATTTTTAAGCTAAAGTTAAAATAAAAAACATTATCGACATTTCATTAAGTCATCTTTCAGTTATCGTATCACGTCCGAATTTCAATATTTCAATAAACGTGATGCTATCTGGAACAATGAAATGTCAATTTCACTTAGCATTGCGTATGAAAAAAGAAATGGGAAAATCTTGTGTAACACAGAAAATTGATTTGTCCTACATCTATTATATGACCATTTTTTGACTATCATGGCACAGCAGTAAATGATTCCGGGTTTGATATTCCATCGGGGTAATGTATTTTCATCCATCCATCAGCCTTTTAATGTCCACTTATGTCTCTAAAATCGGGTGGAAACAAAAGAAACAGAATATTTTACCATAAAAGGCTTAAAGGCTTAAAGCATAAAGCTAAACAAATGAGAGTCGGACTCGCGACTTATTTATGAAAATATCTATTGTCTTACTTTCATCGTTCATGAGCAGCCTGGTGACAGAAGGACAGACGGACGGAAAGCTGAGTCTTAGTAATAGGGTAACGTTTAATCCTTTGGATACAAAAGTCTAAAAATATGCTTAGATATTTGATTATATTTTGTTTTTTCATTGGTTATTTGCTGGCCATTTTCGGACAGGAGCTTTTATATAAGCTCTTTATCTATACATATCGACAAAATGAAAATATTTGTAATATATATATTTTTTGTTATTTATTTGCTCGTCTGAAAAATATATAAAATAGAGTATTTTTTATCAAGCCCTCGAACCTAACACGCAAAATGCGTGAAAAACGGGAAGATATCCATAAATTTACAATGTAGGAAAAGATTGAAAGAATAATTACCACTTTTGTGAAATATAGGCCAATCGTGAAAATATAACAATAAGTAATTATATACAATTGTTAAGTTAACAATGGATCATTTAAAAGCATATATGTATGAAAATATTAATAGTTATTGAAATATGAAAGGTTATTCATTATTTCAGATAAAACTTATTCAGAATATTTTTTATAATTTATTGATGTGAATAAAGAATAATAATGATAAATTTTAATTGACATCAGTTATGGCGCAGAGGTAGAAGTGTGTGACTGTGCTGTGTGACATGCTGTGGGTTCGATTTCCAGTCGAGGAAATTAATTAATTAAACGTAAAGCTCGGCGTTGAGTTCTGTACTCACGTAATGCCTCCAGAATTCAGTGAAAAATTGGGAACGAAGTGTCTTAAAACTAGTTAGGTTCCCTCTCCCTTCCAGGCTGTGTACCAGATACAGAATAAAGCTAAAAACTCACAGCGCAAAAAATCATTTGTTATTGGTTCAAATTTTAAATAAAATTACAAATAACTTCAGGCAGGATGAAACATAATGTCAAGACTCACAGTAATCCAAATTCAAGAAAATATGTGCTGAGTGGTAATACTCAACACTTAGTTTTGCTTCACTAGAGTAGGCGAAGTAAAGAATTCATTCCTCTGAATATAATCGAACCCACAACCATTGCATTTACCCACATTTACATAATATATACACATTAAAAATTAGATATCTATATAATAATTTAATATAGAGTCTATTGTATTATAAACGTATCTATTTCGCATATTGATTTTGTCTATAATTCAACTCGCAGGCTATTAATAATTAACTAAACACTCCTGCAAATATGCTTAAAGCTATAAATCTTTGTAGTGTAAATCGATAATTTTGATATTTACAAGTAAACAAGCTCAAGGTTACTAGACGAACATAATATGTACCAGAGTTTAGATTTTCAAAGGAATATTTCAATTATTAGCTTTCGTGGCGCAGTGGAATATTGCCTAATTGTGAAGGTTGGTGGTGGATACAATTTGCATCGAGAGTTCCTAACCAATTTTCAATTTTTATACAAAAGGCAGAAAAACAATGCATAATTGCTCATATCTTAATTTGTGTTAATTTAAAAGCTAACTTTATTTATACTCATAATAATATTTAATGTTAAAACGTTTGATGCCTTCAAGCAATCTTAAGATAGTCTTGACCCTTGACTGAAGATTCCCTTTTTTATTTTGAGATACAGAACCCTGGAAAAGACGTGTAAATAACTCTTTGAAGTTTCAATTTCAACGACCGAAGAAATTTGAAGAAAACAAGCATTTCTTACAACTTTTTTACATCCATGAGCTTTGAACATTTTATTAAGTTTCATGTCGTAACTTTTTATTTTAAAAATTAATATATAAACTTTCTGGGATGATCCGAGGAATCTTAATAATGAATCTCCGATTTTTTTATTGGAACAAGGACAAAGGCTGAGGCGTATTACCTTTTTTCAATACTTAGAGCAAAATTTTGCATAATTACATTCAAACGATTTTAATAAAACAACGTCTGAGTTGAAATCCGTTGGGGTTGGGTTCAATTCTCACTTTGGGGAATTATTTTCATTTCCTTACTCTAACAAAACATGTGAAGTGGAAAACCATAATATTCCTCAGATGATGAATCCACAACCATCGTGTGTAAAATGTTGATTATTTCAAAAATTTAAAAAACCAAAACAATTTTGCTCCGTACAGGCAGTGTAAAAACGGTTATAAGATAATCCGTTCCCCACAGTCGACTTCATTTTCGAATTGTCTAGTGAAACTTAACACCGCAGTTTGTCTATCAATGTAGGAAAATTAAATTAATTCACATATAATCACCGAATGGGGATTAAACCCACAACCATCACATATGTCTGCTGCTCCTCAATATCGCTAGATTTTAAATAAATATAATTCCATATAAATTCAACTCAACGTACTGTATTTTCGATGTCCACATTTAACAAATCTATGAAAAGTTTAACAAGAACAAGAATACCTTTAGTCTAGCCGAAAACGTTTTTAGAAATGACTATTGTTAGCTCAAATTGAGTAATAAAAGGTAATCGTCGGTGGCATCCTGTTGTTCCTTGAACAACTGTTTACTGCCTTTAAAGTCTTTAAGTTGTGTGTTATATATTGTTTTATTTAGTTGTTTTCTACAAGAAAAGTTGAAAAGTTATTTTGCCGTTCATTTGTGTCGTTGAATTCCGCTATTTAAGACTACGTTCTTCCTGCATACTCTGCTGTGCGGGAATAAGAGAAAAGTAGCATATTCTTGTAAGGCTAGCGTTTTGATGATTGCTTGGCAAATGAATTATTTTAATTACTTCACTCTGACGGAGAAAGTTCGGTTTTGAGTCCCACTACTCAACACATAGTATGTTAAATTCGGAAGTGGAGGACGGAGAGTTTTAACATTAAGTTAAGAAATAACTTAATGTTAAAACTCTCCGGAGGCAAAAAGGCTGAAGCCTATCCTGCTCTATGTGGAAAAAAAAGCGAGAAGCTGAATATTTTTTTAATAAGTAATGACTAAATATACAAAAACTAAATTATAAATATTGCAGTGGACTGTAACATGTTCAAAATTTGTTAGTTTTAAAAATATGAAATAATCCCCATGTTTCGACATGTCGAATATTTTCCCTTATGTCCTAGAATATTATTATCAAGAAATCATTTAAAAATATATTCTTCCTTCCTTTTTCTAAATAAAGGTACGAGATAGTCGGTCCTAGAAGGTTGTTTCCTTTGTTTAAAACTTAAATCAACAAATAGATTAACTATTACAATTCTAATATCAGAAAAAAATATCTAACTATAAAAGCGATGGTTGTTGGAACGGGTAGGGCAACGAACTATTTTCACTTTATCGGTCTGATAACAAAACAACGGGCGGCGTTGGGTTCCGCGATTCAACAATGTCTCAAAAATTGTGCAGTGCATGTGCAACCGACCGCCTATCCTACTATTTGCGATACCTCGCAAGCGTGAATCTAAATAATAGTTATATTTATAACACACCGCAGTACTATTATATTGAAGAAAGAATCTTGAACTTGACCTTTCTTTTTTCTACATATCTTTAAAAAGTTACTTTTTATCTCAGGAACGTATAAGAGATTAAAAATGTAAGCCTCATACTACTAGTGTATGAGGTATAGGTGGCTAAAGACGTCGTTAGTTTTTAAATCTTAATTGTATAGACATAAGTTCTATTGTTTAGTTGATTAAGGAAAGTCATACGTTTCTAGTAATTCATATAACAAGTACGTTAAATACGTACGAAAGTAATCGTTTTTTAGCTAAGCAGGTTCAGTTCCCTATCCTATCCTTAAATATATACTTTACTATTTTTTTTGTCAATTTTACGCTCTATCCCGTATATAATAGGGTAAGTAAGAAAAAAGTAGTATTAAAAAATTCGGATTCTACTCTCCACTCGAATTCTTTACATTGTGGCTGGCGGAACTCAACGCCGCAAAAATTTACGTTAACGTGTACCTAATTAACGTATTATATTGTAGGTTACAAAGAAAAACAAATATATTCCCAGAATAAAGTAAATAATTTCATATTATTTTTAGACTAGAATTTTAAATAGCTAACGTTTTAGTTGCAGACGACATGTTATGCTCATGCAAGTGAACCCATTGTCTATAGAGTCAAAGAGAATCGTTACAAATAAGAAGGTCGTAATTCTAGTAACTGGTCTAATGAAAATATTTTTAGGCTATTTTTATAAGACTTTTCATCAAGCAGCTTCACGCTGTATCCCGCACACAGCAGGGTAGGCAGAGGGAACCTTGTGTTCCACACTACGTTCCTCACTTTCTTTCTTTCCGAATTCTGGAAGCATTGCGTGTTCAGTGGCAAAACTCAACGCCGCGCTTCGCCTCGACACCAGAGCGAAGAAATGGAAATATAAACGTAAATAAATATTTTACTTCCCCGAGTGGGGATCGAACCCACAACCGTCCCGTTACAGTCACACCCTTGTGCCGCTGCGCCACGAAGGCCTCTTCTCATCAAGCGTTTATACTATACTACGTTTGCAATTTTGAAAACGTTCATTTTGAGTCCGAGCACGTGACTTTAATACTAAAGTTTAGTATTGCTACAGAGAGAACGAGTTGAAACGAAAATGTTTGTTAGTTTAACTTTTTGGTAGTTTTCTTGGAAGTTGAAGTTAATTCAACATGATATATTTACTGCCTTAGAAGTATTATATAAATACAAACTTTCGCCTGCGATTTTGCATGTGTGAATTTTAGGAAAATAAAATCTTGTTATATTTAGTTCCACTAGATATTTCGGGAAATCTTTTATTTGCGTAGAAAAAACGGTTTCGGTGTAGTTTCTTTAGAGATTGTTAGGAAGTTCTAAAATTTTCCAGAATTCCTGTAAGAACGAAAAAAATATACTACCCTCAAATAAAGTCAACATAATTGAGTTGTGTTTTTGCTTCGTCTTGATTCCAGAGCAAGAAATCGAACCTACAAGGATTTTAGAAATTTTAATTAAATTATTACTACTATTGAAAGCTAAAGTTCTTCTGAAAACATATTAAAATACCAACATTATGTTGTTTGTGAAAAATCAATACATTTGTAACAGCTAAATTAGTTTCATAATTAAAAGTTATTTATTAAAGCCGATATAATCTGTTTGCAGCTGAAATATTGTTTGATATTAATTTTACTCTAATTAAGTTATGGACATTATTAATGAATCTCGTCGTTTATTACTTCAACAAAAAGTAATGATAGTATCCAAACAATTTATTAATACAATAAAATTCCATTTCTCTTAAATGACAGTAAAAATTGTGAGATATATGATAATAATATATTTCTCCAAATGGGGATCGAACCCACAACCATCTTAATTACAACTTAGTCGTAATCAATCGCCGAAAATCTTTAAATGACATTATTCTTTCCATTTTAAGCAATAAAGAATTTTCTTAAAAATATATCCCTTTGTTATTCCTTGTAATCGATTTTCCGTTAGAAGAGCCAATTCGATTTCATTAGAAATTTCATTTTAAAAATATTCTATTAAAAATATTTTAAACAAAACACCTCATTAAGAAAAGTACTTGTATCAAATTTTACAAGGAAGTAGGTAGATAATGTTCCTATTAACTTATTACGTGATCATTATTGATGTAAATTAACACGTCCTGTCAGTTCATTGAAGTATACTCGTGTCGAACTATATAGTATGTATATAGTATATATGTATATACTATATAGTATAAGTAAATGTCACTTTATTCTCATTACATTTTTAGTGAATTTTCGTACTGTGTAACATTATCTTTCTTTTAGAGTAAAAATTATCCACGATAAGTTCTCAAGGGGCACGTTCGGAATGCCAATAATCAAAGATTCATATTTTTTTAATAAACCAGAACCAACCCAGTATTCTAAATAAAATGACAAATATTTTCCACATATGGTCCAATTTCATAAATATTGTTTGATTGTATATTTGTAATAGGTGTATAAAATAATGTCAAAAAAAAACCGGACAAGCGCGAGTCGGGCTCGCCTACCGGGGGTTCCGTACAAAAAATGGAAGTCTCAATCTTTTTTGAAATTCAAACTACTACTATTTGTAGATACTAGTTGCCAAATTTCATAATTTTAGGTTAACCGCAAGTACTCTATTAATTTTAATTTACTTTAACGAAAGACACGTTTTTTGTGATATCTTTTAAGTATATTATGTAGAAATACATTTTTTTCAGGAAATCATGGGGATTTCAGATTTTTTTAAATACAAGCTTAACTTAGCAATTGTAATCACGACTAGTATATCCATAAAGATATAGCAACCAAGTACACAACCATACAATGTAACGTAAGGTAAGACTTCGACATGCTCAAGGCTTTTTAAACATTTGCGTGCTAATAAAGCACTCTAAATTTTAAACGTTTATACTCGATAACTGACTGAAACGTCGTAAATCGTCTTATGAAACAATAAAATTTTGATTTTGTTCGAAAATTTATGACATTGTAAAAATAATTTGCTTTACTTTATCAAAAACTGGTAAAATAAGTATAAGTTAATTTTATAATAAAATTTCAATAACATTATTGCTTGAATAATAAAAAGATGTTATCTAATTAAAAATCCAAAATTTCAAAATAAATAAAATGGATAAAATATTTAAGAATGAATTTATTTTTCAATAGTTTTAATAAACTATTTTAATAATATGTAAGTACTATTTGTTCTTCTGATTGAGAATAGATCTTAAATATTTTTTTATCCCAAAAGAGTTTTCCTCGAGATCAAAACTAAGCTTAGCATTTCGAAGTCTCTCAAAGTTTGATACGTTTGTGAATATTAAACCAGCACTGTCATCTACCCACACTTCTGTAGAATATATTTGGCATAAAACTCGAGGACCTTCGCCAAACGACTCCTAAAGGCGGTTTTTTTCAACGAATGAGTAATGCAATAAAATTTTAAATGATATGGTAATGTTGATTAAAATGTATACACTCGTACTTTTATTATTGTAGGTTTTAATATTTTAGTTAACCAGTTTATATTGTTGAGTACCAGTTGAGTTGAGTAAAAATAATGTTATAAACTTATATTTATTTTATTTTATTTATTTATAAGCCACAATACAATGCGTTACGTCTATGAATTTAGTATGCTATACTAGGTGAGAGACCGACTCGCACTTGATAGAGTTCTTAAATGACGCATTCACTGTGACACGCTGCTCCAAAATGGCCTCTACTAATATTCCTTATTCCAATGTATATATATATTTATTATATTGATATTCCTATTTATCCTAGAAAATATTATACGAATCGACGAATGGAGTGTCTTAACATTAGGTTCTCAGATTCCCTCTGCCTACATGATATGTGCGGAATACAAAAGATACCATGAGGTGCCGTAGTGACGCAGTAGCACAACCACATAAGACTGTATAAAGATAATTGCTTAGTATTGTCATTTTGTCTTGCCTAAGTGTGGAATTAAACTTTAAAAATAATAAAATGTAATGTAATTTAGAGCTGTTAGATCTTTGGGGCATTGTTATTTTTTTGTTATAATCAAATAATATTTACGTTTTCATGTTGGGTTATGCCACCAAAAGGAGCAGAAAAAAGAAAAACAGTAATTATCATCAACTTTCTTCCTAAACAAAACACAGCCCACCACTTAAATTCCAACTGTATCAATTGTCTTAAGTAATTTTAGTCAAGACCTTTGTACACAGAGAAGGGATCGTCAAAATTACAAAGATAAGTTTACGCACCCTGTTAGTCTTGAGGATTACTCTACAAACAAGTGTGGAATGAAGATTACGAAAGTTAAGTATATAATGAAAGGGTAACAAATATTATATATGTTTATATGAATTTCAAGATTCGGTACTGAGATAGTACTATCGAGGTTTTGTTCTTATATCCTAGCATGTCATCACTTGTTATTACATTATAATCATCAGTTTTTACCGTATTGGATAAGTATATATGTATTATATATGTAGATATTGTACATATAGTTAATTAATATATTTAAAGTTTGAAGTAAAATAGAGTGAATTCCCATTAGGTTCCCTCTAGGTAGAGGTAGAGAATCACCATTTAATACAACCCCTCACTTCTATATCTGGCAATAAGTAAAAGTGCGGAGTTGAATTCCGCAATTGAACATGATATGTCTAGAAAATTGAGCGAAAGCGGGGAACGGAATGTATTAACCTAGTATTAATACAAGGTTCCCTTTACATTCCCTGCTGCGGCAAACATAAGTATCTTAGTATTTTTTTTTCATTTCCTTAAAAATACTAGTTGAGTTAAGTTAGCGCAGTATTAAATAGGTCATTAGCCTGTCTCTTATCAATGATACAGCAGTTGGCAAGTACCCAATGACGTTGGGTATTTGTGTTCTAATGGGAAATAAGTAAAGAACATACCCACGTTTCTAAATACGCATAGGTAAACAATAATTATTAAAATTAATTAAAATAAGTTTACCTTATAAAATGTTTAAATCATCTAAATCCTACAAGTTATATTTATATTGATAAAAATTTAGAGCTAAAAAGGTTTCTTATATATATGGACCAAAATATTCATTATCTGTATATTTTCAGACATTGAATTTTTAGAAGTGGAACTTAACGCAGCGCTTTGTTTGATTATGAGAGCAAGGAAATAAAAATAATGTATTCCCTTCGTAGAAATAGAAGCCATTACCGTCGTGTATACAGGAGTATTTGTTTTAGACAAATTCATCAATTTAAAATAACAAGAATTTTTATAAATAACGTTTTATACCAAAAATATCCAGTTTTTCAATTTCAGTTGAAAACTTGTAATACGAAATTCTGTGAATAAAGTCAATCTAAAATTTGACTTGCAAATTTTCATTGCAATAAAATAAACATCCCTTTTCTACATTTTTTTTTTTCAAGCAAAAAGTATGAATTGACAAATATTCCAAACTATATGATACAATATTTGATGAAAAAAAAAATCGGTAAATATTTTTTTACATATGACAACGTTTAACTGAAAATGAAATGGTTGCTGTACGATCCAATTTCACGGGTACGTAAATATGTTCTTTAAAATGTAATAAAAAATTTTCAAATATATCTTTCTCATACCCAATTTTCTCTAACATACAATTACATACATCGATATGTTCGGCGGAAAATGGGCAACGGAGTGTTTTAACACTAGGTTCCCTCTGCCTACACTCCTATATGCGAGATACAGCGTGAAGCTACATATAAAAACCTAACGAAATAAATGCCAAATTTGAACTCTACAATTAGTACCCAACTAGTTAACTCATATCTCTTACACACCCATGCAGGCATTAAAGAAATCTTTAGGCGTATAAATCAACTTAACTGCACGTCTACTGGCCTGCCTCCATAGCTTGGTCACGCCAGTTGGCGAGAGGCCAGCAGCGCGCGTGGACACTGAAAGATATTTTGCACTCACTAATGAAAATCGTGCAAAAATCCTTTTGAAAATACATAGAGACCGAGATACCTGATGCATAATCCATGTTTTTCAGCTTCACTCTGTATCCCGTATATATCTAGCAGGGTAGGAAGATAGGCTATGCCTTCGATTCCCACTCGAGAAAGTGTAATATTTTCATTTCCTTGCTATGGTAACGAGGCAAAGCGCGCCACAAAATTCGGTGGAAAATGGGTTACAAAAGTGTCATAATGGGAGTGCTAAGGCACGGCAAGGCAGGTTCCCTAGGAACCTAGGAATCGATCTCACAACCATTTACGTATAGTTAAACTGTTTCCAACTATTTTTTTGTACTATAGTAAAACTAGCCAAAAACAAGAAACATGAGCCAACATTTTTCGCTCCTAATTGGCCCGGCTTGTTTTTTCCCACGATAGTAAATATGTCTAAAAATCCTTTGCGCAGTAAAAGGTCAATGCGTCAAAAATTTCAAGGATCCTTAATTTTTTTTAGAACAATATTCAATTCTATAAATACCATATAAGTAAGTACTCACAATGGTTCATTAGGTTCAAACCTGCAATAAGCATTTTTTTTTTAAAATATAAGGTTTGTGAAGTGCGATATTTAAAAAATCAAGAGTGTGATATTTCTCTGTCACCCACTCTCCATCTTTTATACCATCTACGTTTTATTTATATATTTTTTTATCTTCAAGCATATTATGCTCCTAGAAAGGCAGGCAGAGGAAACCTAGTGTTATGACTCTCTGTTCCTCACTTTTCCGTCCAAGTTTTGAGATATGTCGTATTGTGTAGTGTATCTTAACGCAGCACTTTATCTTGATGTCAGTGTATACAAACTGTTTCTTTCACATTTTTTCTCCTTTTCCCATTCCATTCAGGTGAGAAAAAAAATCCCTTAAAATATTTCTCATCCAATATTTATATTGATACTAAAACGTACCTTACTAGAGCATAAAGATATAATATACTAGAGTCACACCTTATATGACAGAACATATACAACCTGTGACAGAGGTCAACACACCCTTTCGTTGTGGTAAAATAAATATAAATATTTTTTTTATCAGCTTCACGCTTTATCCCGCACACAGCAGGAAAGGCAGAGGGAACCCGGTGTTTACTTACACTCCGTTCCACATTCGGAACTCAACGATCGGCTTTGCCACGACACCACAATGGAAATTTAATTTCCTCGAGTGGGAATCGAACTCACAACCACTCGCGTTTACAGTCATGTTTTGTTGAGACTGGCCTCAGTGTAATAAAGGTCGATACACCCTTTTGGTGCGGTAAAGTACAAATATTTGACCTAGAAATCCGAGCTTCCGGTAATGGATGGACCTACACTGCCTTTGTTTGCATATCACTAGCTTTATTGATGTTATTGTTTTGGGCCTTCATTGGCTTATCGAAAATAGTTAATATATTACATTTCTAATATACATATAAGAGACAAAACAATTACTAAGTATATACCTAGTTGTCTTACAAAGTTTTTTTTTTCTTATTGTTGCAACCATCGAAGTGTAAAAGACAAAATATTTTTTTTTTCTTATTTCATTTATCGTTGCTTGCCCTCTCTCTCTCTCTCTATTTTTTCGACAATCCTGATATGTTTACTTATTATACCATTACGATGTATCCAGCATATAGTGAGGTAGGAAGAAACTGCCTAGTTTATACAATAAAACTGAAGCTTATTCAATCAAAAGAAATTTTTAGTGATGTCGCTACTTATTTTTATGTCAGGATTATAGTACTTCGTCTTTATACAAAATATTTATTGAATTGAATTGAATTCTTGAGATATGGCGTTTCGAGCGTGCCAGTTGAGCACAATTCATTTCGCCAATGTCACGTTGTATGGAAAACACACGAAGGAAATTGACCGGTAATAAAAAAGATAAATATACACGATTATTGAATAAAATACTTATAAATATATTCTTTACAAAAGTAAATTTTGAAGTGTCGTTTTTTTTAAAAAATAAATAGTTTTGCAATGGATGGTTATACAAATTACAAAAAAGAACAGCATTCATTACTAAATAGCCTATCAAAAGTTATTACATTTTCATAACTTACCAACATACATACAAATTCATTTTTTTCTAACCTACATTAAAAAACATTACATTTAAAATTGAAATTAATTCCAGAAAAGTTCTAAACTGCTCTGCGTTTAATGAAGTCATTACACCAACAAGAGGCCCTAACCGCTAATTCTGGTATTCAAATAATTGACCCATATTAAAATTGCTTTAGCTTTAATGCTTAGAAGTAAATTATATAGCTTAATATTTACGACGTTATTTTATAAAATGACAAACGTAGGTAGGATATATATATTTCATAATATATATTTCATAATTATTTTCTTATTTTCTTTGCTTTCGGGACAATGCGTATGGACAAGGTAAGGAAATATCTTTTCTAGTGTCAAGACACTCCTTTTTTGAAACATTATATAATTAAAAAGTGGTGGCCTATTGTCCTTTATCTATTTTTTATTTATCGTTTATCCAAAAATAAAAAAAAAGTCTGATTTTATATAAATAAAGCTTAATAAGTACAAAAATGTTATAGACATTTGATAAATTGTCCTCTCATATAAAAAAATGGCTGTACCAGTTTGTCGATTACATCGAATATAATGAAAAGCTTTGTTGAAGATTGGGCGAATGACATTCGATAAAAATGTATCTACATAATTTTTAATTAATTTAATATTTCCTAGGTCATTATAAAAATATTTAGTCACTTACATTGTTTACATCGGTTACTTAAAAAAATTAAATAAATAATAAATAACGATCGTTCAATTTCACCTTAGTTCTAATTTAAAAGTATCATTTATATCAAGCAAATTCATATTTGCCATTCAAATGACGTTCCCAAACTTTATTGGCTTAAATGACCTACTTCCCTAATTATGATGCAACTAAAACAAAGCCTACGAATGAATTTTATCTCGCTTTGATATATTTTTCAGTCTTGTGACATTTTAGAATAAAATTTTATAGGTTTTTCTCATATTATTAAAGTAAATGTTCAATTTTAGCAAATATATATTACGAAAATAATAAAAACCTGAAAAAAATATCGATTTCTACCACATTTTTCTACTATTATCTAAATTATTGTTGTTATTATATAAAACATGTCATACGAACGTCTTAGAATTTTTAAATTATTTTCTTTTAGAAAAATATATAGAAAAATCTTACATTTATATATAACTTACCGTATCATTCCTTACAAAGGGACAACGAGCTAGCCAGGCTTGTGCCACGCAGTATCGAACCTTATACCCTTCTGCAACATGTGTTAGAATCCTGCGCACCGTACAAACACTGCCACTGTAGTCAAATATTAGTTATATATGGAAATTTGAAGCTTTTTCAAACACGAACGTTACCGTCAAACTCCCGACGTGGACTACGGTTTGGCTTGGCTAGTGCTGTCCTAGCTTGTCATAAGGTTGTCAAATTATTTATCGTAGGCTTAATCAAATAAAAAATAAAAATATTTTTATAAAATATTTATTTTTGAAATACTTTTAATTTCAGTCGCTCATCGTATTCTAGATAGACAGAAAAACCTATTACATCCAATATAAGCGGTACGTCAGGCATGTTTTATCCATCTAAATTAATTATACATCCATATACAGAGACTCAGGGAAAAAATAATTATTGCTACTCAATAGGCAATGCTTCGAAAATTTGGCGCCACTCAACAGCCCATGCGTCGAAAATTCAGAAAATGAGGAAAAGAAGTGTCTTATGGGGTACGGGATATTCTAACATTAGGTTTTCTGGTAACCTCGGCCTATCCTGATACGTATGTATCTCGATATATCGAAGCTATAGCGTAAAGCTAATATAAACAATGAAAAGCTAGAGCTAAAACGGTATCTTTTCCTATTTATAAGCATTACGACTAGGGCAGCACCAATATCAGTTCTACAAATACTTCTACAATATAAATAAGTTACTTTATCGATATAATTATCGTGTCGCATCCTTATACACGTACTGAACATGCGCACTAAAGCAGACGTAGCCCCCAAATAACCGCCGCACTTTGCGGTAAATTATACAGATAGAACTAAAACTACATTTTTAATTTGAAAAGTATAAAACTTTGTAGTATATTTGTAACAGAAATTTTTAAAACAGAAAAGAAGCTTTTTATCTTTTGAAAAAAGTTTAATAATTTATGATACGATCATGAAGTAACAAAAACAAAACGTAACTAAAGCAACGTAGAATAAGAACATAAAAATAAGAAAAAATTGACCACAAGGATCAAAAATTAAATAAAAGGACCAGAAAAAAATGAAAATAAATTAATTATTAAATATTATTGCAAACAGGAAACTTACGAAGACGACGATTGTGATATTACCTTTTTATATCTATAAAAACTGTTGAATATCTGAGAATTTAAATTTCATTCCTTCCAATACTTTTATCTTGTACCTTTTTCATATCAACGTCATTAAAGTTTCTTACTGACTGTCGTAGTTTTGAACCCCATTTCGGCAAAAGTTAGTATAAAAATGATATATCATACCAGTGGAGGCCCGAAAGTTTATCTGCGTGAAATATGAAACGTAAGAACCCATGTATTCTTTAGTTTTTGTTGCTTAGTGGTCCACAAATTCTCTAAGGATCCTACATGCCAAATTTCAGCGTTCTACGCCGTGTAGTGACGGAAGAGTTTTATACAATACCTAAAGGCATTCTATAAAAAATATTTTCATTTCCTTGGACAAGAGGAGGAGATCAATGGCCCATTGGTCTCTAGATTGAATGATAGTAGAAAATTTAATGATAAAGAGTTAATTTTATTTCAAACTTCATACTAAGAAAAAATAGAAACTAATAGCTATTTTGATGTTTCTTTTATTTTTGGGAGATGTTGCGAGGTGAGTTCCGGAATTCAACGCCGCGATTTTACTTGGTATCAAAACGAGAATATAACAATAAATCATTTTTGGAAATCGAACCTACAACCATCGTCTTTACAGTAAGACATGGTGTCGTTGGCGTCGAAGCTTGTATCCGTATACAATATTTGACAGTCTTACGCAATGCCTTGAACGTTTAAGCTGCAACGAAATTAAGTTTTCGCTATATTGCTTCGTAGCAGTATTAGGGTGGATGTGAAAACCACTTTATTTTTTTATTTAGATTTGTAGAAATAGCTGTTTTAAATTGTTTTTTTCATCTTCTAAAGTGGGGAACTGAGTGTTTTAACACTAGGTTTTCTCTACCCTGCTGTATGCAGGATCCAGCGTGAAGCTGATTTAATTTTTTTATCCTCTATATCATTTAATGTAGGAACTAATCTATGTTTGTCAATTGAACTTTAAAAAATGTTTATTTATAAAATTAAAAATTTTTCATAATATAGTTTTCGTTTTAAGCTAATATACTGTATTTATACAGTTATAAAATAATCAATTAAAAGTGGAATCGGTAGAATGCTATAAAAGTATTGACTTACTGGACTTAACATACCCAGCGATCTACCAATGCTATAATCAGTGCTACAATTAGTGCTATAATCAGTGCTACAATTAATGTTATAGATTGTTTGTGTGATTTATATATTGAGGCCAGTCGTAGCGCAGGGGCAAGAACATGTAACTGCGACAGGTTGTGGATTCGATTCCCACTCGAAGAAATGAAATATTTTTTTTGGCATTATGGTGTTAAGTCAAAGTGCAGTAGAGTGCGTAGAGTTCCGCCACACTACACGCAATGCTTCCAGAATTCGGTGAAAAGTGGGGATCAAAATATCTTAACACTAGACTATTTCTCTCTCTTTCTAGACTCTCTCTGTTTACACTAGTTCATGCGAAATTCAGCGTGAAACTGAAAAGAAAAACGTTATAATCAAATTATAATAAGTACTGTGTTATAAGTCAAGAGTCGGTAAGTTGGTTTTTCTGAGCTTCTCTTTCAAAATTTACCTCTATTTTTGGTAGTTTTGTAGATATATAGATTTCTAGGATTTTTACTAAAAATACATTCGTACATATGGATATATGCAGTTCAAACATCACAAATTCCCTTTGAAAAAGTTTGTAAAATGTCAGACCCCGTTCATAGTTTAAAAATACAGTATATATTCCTAAAATATGCACCAGTTTTCGTCTATAGATTTGAAATAGGTATATGTTTTATTTATGAGGGTAGGTAGTTTTATAATAAAATATAATATTGTTTTTAAACTTTAGTCCGTAGGGAGGAAAGTGCAAATGCTTCCCATCGTTTCTCCTAAGTGGGAATCGAACTCACGACCGTCGTTTACACTGGCAGACTACAATCCCTATACTTCATGAAGTTCTCAATTTCTATTAAATATAGAAATATTACTATTTTTGCAACAAATTACAAAAAAGCGAAAATATTTCGATAGTTATGTATTCATAGTTTCCAGAACAACATTCAATTAGCATTGTATGAAAATATATTGAAGTTCGAAATAACAGCGAGCGAACCAAACCGAACGAGCCTCTAGGGAGTCTTCATATAAGTATTTGTAGACTTCTACAAGTCATCGCTTGATTTATGTTGCGATATACTATATATTAATTTTATATTATTAAGTTTTTTTGGAGATTTTGAGACATTTTGGTATGGTGTTATTTGTTTCAAGACATTTTGGTATATAGTGTGTGGTCTTTGATATTTTATTAAATAATTCTATGAAAAAAAAAAAACAATATTTTAACAAATTTGTCGGCTAAAATACCAGTCGGACTAGCCCACTGAAGGTTCCGTACTAATTTTTATATCAACCGGATTGTATATCAACAGAAAATAAAACTTATAAGGGTTGATATGATTTGCGAGGCGTATGCACTCATTTTGTATGAAATGATGAACTACAATTATGAGTTTTTTGTGATATCTTTCGATGAAATACCAATTAATTTTCACTTTTGAATATTTCCGTTATTTGTATTGGAAGTTCTCACTTCTTACCAAATTTTATAGCTGTAAGTCCACGGAGAGCAGGAAGTACCTTATAAGTTTTTATTACGTTATGAATTTCAAACAAAACGTAGTAAAAATTATGCATAAAATATGCTCATATCTCAATTAACTAAGCTCATATGTCAACTTAGACGCTTGATTATCCTGTGCCTTTAGAGCTCGTAGATCTGAATGTTTAAAATTAATACCAGCTTGATGAACGGACAACGAAGTGATCCTATAAAGGTTTTGTTATTGCCTTTTAAGCTAGCGAACCCTAAAAATTACTTAAGTATTTATTTTATTATAATTTGTATTATTCTATCATATCTAGCTAAGGTGTGAGAGGAGAACAAGCGAAATTATTGGGCATACTACAGTTAACATGTGTCCAATTCCGATATGCAAATTAGATGATGCCTTAATAATTTACATATCTATAATAGACAGTATGTGTTGTTTGTGAGTTACACTATCTAAAGTAATGTATGGAAAATAAAATAATAATAATTATTAATGAAAAAGTGAAATATACAAGCAAAAACTATATGAGAAACAAAATCGTTATCTGACCTTAGAAACTATAAAGAAAAACAAAATCCCTAACAATGTAATTTTTTTGTCCTAGATCTAGGTATTTCCACGTCCTTAGAAGCGCCATACGTCCTGAAATCGATAACGACTGCAATACGATAATCATTATGCGCTATTTAGGATTCCGTAGTGTGGACCATAAAATATTCGTATATAATAAGTATACGTTTATGGCTTTCATTGTTTCGTGACATGCATATTAATGGGCTTCGAACCATCGATTCATTGAAGGCTAGGCTGTATCACGCAGTGAATTATCTTATTATCTCTCCCTATTTTCAGCTTCACACTGTATCCCGCATTAGGGAACCTAGTATTAAAACACTCCGTTTCCCACTTTCTGAACTCTGGAGGCATTGCTTATTGAGTGGCAGAACTCAACGCCGCGCTTTCCCTCGACACCAGAGGGAAGAAATGGAAATATAAATTTTAATAAATAATTCATCTCTTCGAATGGGGATCGAACCCACAGCTAGTCGGTTGTACACTCTGTGCCTCTGCAGCACGACTGGCCTCAAATAGATCTATAGGCTTCTATAGGGATAGAGATTTACGACGATAATGTTAGAGATATAGCCATTGATAAAAAAGATTTTCCAAAAATATTTCCCTACAAATACCGTCTAGTCAAAGGGCGGCGTTAAGTTCCGCCACTCAAAATGCCTGGAAAGTGGGGAACGGATTGTCTCATTTTTTTATAATATCTGGATGTGAAAAATCTAGATCTGAACTAATGGAAAAAGCATTATATAAAGTATTATCTAAAACAATGTACTGCAACCTACAATATTAGCCGGGATCACGCATGGCTTAGATGTTTTCAATATTTAATCAAGCTACGGAATTTCCCGTGGGAATTCGAACAATGAGCTCGAGCTCATTTGTAGAAAACATCTGTATAATATTATTGAAGAATATCTTTTATTATGTTTTCTTTTAACAAAGGTAATGTCCTTTTTTCCGTTACCCACTTTTCGCCGAAAACTGGTGGCATTGCGGGTTGATTGGCGGAACTCAAGGCCTCGCTATATTAAATATTTCATTTCGTCGAGTGGGAATCAAACCCACATCTTTCACGTTTACAGTCCTGCGCCTACTGGCCTTAAATCGTCTATTTGTATAGAGAATATTTATTTATTTATTTTAATTTGAGAAGTGTATGCAAAGACAACCTAATGGCCCACTTAGGCGGTTTGGCGATAAGTACTAAACGCCTCGGTTTTGTCTTGTTACCAAAACGAGGAAATGAATAAAGTCAAAGTCAAGTCAATGTGTAAAAATTACAATTCACAAAGATATGACAATATTCAAGCTTTTTATTTTATTACTTTAAGCGGTCATTCGTTACTTTTAGTATCAACAAAATTTTATTCGGTTTTTGTTTCATTTGGTTGCTAGTACGAATATTTTAAGTTTATTTATTCATAAAATAAATTTAATATGTATATCTTATATTTTTTTATGCTATTGATTACACGTTTTATAGGGCTTTCCTCATACAGTTAGTTGATAGAAAAAAACTTAAATGGGGGACCTTGATTGAGGAAGGTCACGTAAGCTATTTACGTGGGATCCCCCGGAGAGCATGTATGAAGAGGTTGATGACAGTGGCCGAGGCGAAAGAGCTATACAGAAACCGTAGCGTTTGTGGCTAGAAAAATTTAAAAGATTTTGAGGCACTCATTATTTTCCTCGCTCTGTTGAAAAGGCAGCGTTGAGTTCTGCCACTCAACACGTATTATGCAAAGTAAAATTGTAAATCTTTAAAAAAATACATTGCCATTATTCCAAATCAAACCTACGACTAATGAAACAACTCGAACATCATAGCATCTATTATAAATAGAAATACACATACAATTGTTTCTCCACTATATTTTATAGTGCATGCGAGCTCATTATATTGTCGATCGTATTAGTTTCAGTCGACCTGCGCCAACCTGGTTGGGGGCTCCCGCTTGAGCTGCCATATTAGTTGTGTATACTATTTAAAACAATGTAACTTTAACTATAGTATATGCATTAACATCAACCTTTACTGTTAAATGAGGAAAGAAAAACAGGTAAGTTATAGAAAATGTATTTTTTTCTTCATATCTGTCGTACGTTTTAGTTGGCAGAGAACTTTACGTTTTAAAGGTTAAGACTAAGCATACTCTCTACCTTGAAAATGGGAAACTTTCAGAGATAGCGCCAACTTAAGATACACATCCTACGTTAAAGTAGAAACACTCGTTTTTAAATATATTTTTAAGAATGATGTAAAAAATGTATATTTAATAGTCCACAAAATTCTAGGTAGGTCTGGCGGCTCTGGGATCTTGGGCTTAAGGAAAATTGTATATTAGAAGATTATTATTCTTCTAAAACGACATCTCTGTACTATTACAGAGAAACAATTGAGTTCCCAGTTCTTATATAATTTTGTATAAAGGAACTAAATCGTACCACAGTTTAGTTATTTAACATATGCCTTGTATATAATAGATGGCGCTTTTATATCAGAATGGCTCTACATATGTTAGGATTTTCCTAGATGGCATTGTATATTGAAAGAGTCGATTTTATGTAATTTTAGAAAATAATAGTTAATAGTCAAGCGTAAACGTGAGGGTTCTGGGTTCGATTTCCACTCAGGGAAACAATTTATTGACATTTTAATTTTTTTTTTCTAACCTAACAAGGCAGAGCATGGCGTTGAGTTTCGCCACATAGCAATGCAAAGTGAGGAAAGGACTGTCTTAACACTAGGTTCCCTCTGCCTACCCTGCTATAAGCGGATACAGCGTAAACCTGACAAAAAGAAAAGAATAGTATACCGGTAGCATCATTACATTAAAAACGTTTCGTATAAATGTTTTTTATAATTTACTAGCTTTTATTTTCTATCTTTGTCAGCGTTAAGTTCTACCACATTACACAAAGGGGCACTTAAGCGGCCTACTTTGTTATGTAAAAAAGCATGGAGTTCAAAAAAATATTTATATTGATATACTGTAAATCGATTTAAATGTTTATCTTTCGTTGTTGATATAAAAGTGTTGTACCCGTTAAAAAAAGTATTAAAACTACCGTTTGGTACAAAATGCTTTAATATTTATTTAAATATTATTCATATACTAAGAAAATTACAATATTTATAAGTTATTAAAAATTTAAACGTATTCGATGGGTAAAATTTTTTTCATTTTACTACAGTTTGCAATCTTCATGTCATGTTCTTAAAAATGATTTTATTGAGAAAAAAGAGAGAGAGAGAGAGAGAGAGAGGGAGACAAAAATAAAATGACAGTGATGCACTTAAAATCATTTTCTCTTAAATTTCAAAACAACTTTTTACGCAATTTCCCCATTTACATAATAACGTTAAGTCAATTAAAGACTTCAATTTCACTAAAAGCTTGTTTCTAATTTACCTGATGCTCTATTTAAATTTTAAATTGTGTACTTTTTCTAGGAAAATGGTTTATACTTAATTACAGGAGTGCTTTAGTCGACATTATTTCGTAAGCTTCAGTACAAATTTGAGCTATATTTGTATTTTATGTTTACATAAGTAGCTTTTTAATATATTGAATGTAATAAATTCGTTTCTGAATTTTGTAAAAGTACGGAAATTCTTATTCTTAAATTGACATAATATGTTGTTATACTTAATAATTAATAATTTAGAAATAAATAATTATGAAATTAGAAATTTCATTGAGTTTAATCTAGATTTACTAGACTACGTATTTCTTTTATTAATACGATGGTCGTAGATTCGATATTCAGTGAGGGCAATGAGTTGTTCCTATATAGCCATTTATAAATGAAACATGAAAACTAAAAGCTTAAATAATAGCCCAGATACCTACAGTTTTCATCGATAAATGGAGTATTCAACACAAAAAGATTTTTTCTCTTCGAACTAGTAGAAAATTCCTGAGAAAAGCACGCTTAACCAAACAAACTTCAGTTTTATAATAGTAATCTCTCTATATATATAAAAGGACTTGTCCTCACTGACTGAGGTAAGACGCACGCACAGCCGTAACCGCTGAGGGTGGAAACATGAAATTTGGACATATGCTTACTTTCGTAATCTGGACATCCACTAAGAATGGATTTTGAATAATTTTAACCCTAAAGGGACGAAATAGGGGTTAAAAGTTTGTATGGAAAAAAAATTTAATCGGCATTGATTTCTATAAAATTTGAAATTTAGATTTTTAAAAGTATTTAATTGAACACGTATTTCATCGTTTTTTATAATTCTGCCCCTAAGGGTGCAAATAAGGGGTTGAAAGTTTGTATGGAAACATCTTTAAAACGCCACCGATTATTATAAAATTTGAAATTTAGACTCATAAAAATATTTAATTAAATATGTGTTTCATGGTTTTCTAGAATTCACCCCCTAAGGGTGCAAATAAGGGGTTGAAAGTTTGTATGGAAAAATCTTTAAATCCCCACCGACTCTTTTAGACTCTTAAAAATATTTCATTAAACACATGTTTCTTGGTTTATTAGAATTCACCCCTAAATACGCAAGCGAAGCTGCGCGCGTCCGCTAGTATTAGTATACTTAGTTCCCACCCTATCTAAAAAGAAGTGTTATATATAACAATACTACTAAAAGCAAGAGAAATAAAACTAGTTTCAAAGTAATTTCAACACTCCATTAAAACTTGTTGTATAGTGACAACTCAATTTCTTGATAGATTGTTCTTTTGAACGCGAACTTTTATCATCACAGAAAAGTGGAATTGTCTTGCAATATGCATTTTGTCTCCAGACTTTATAATACTAGTAACTAAAGGTTATGTAAGTAACTGAAGCTGAAAAAGAAACACAATTAACTAAAATAAACTTAATTAATCTGTCATGTTATTTAGGATTTAACACTCTTTCTTTTTTTTCAGCTTTACGCTGTATCCCGCATGTAATAGGGTAGGCCACGACGCCACGACTGGCCTCAGTCCATCCATATTTTTTTTGTTGAAAAAAAAATACAATATATGCCCACCACTTATCTATGCCTACCTACTTTTAAACTCCACACTCCCGCAGACAGGGTGTAAGCAGAAGGAACCTGGTGCTTAGACACTCCGTTCCCACTTTCCGCCAAATTTTAGAGACAGGCGTGAGTGGATGCTTCTTGAGTGGCGGAGCTTTGTTACCAGAGCAAGGAAATAAATACTGCAATATCCCAAGTTTGTAATCGAACCCACGACCGTCACGTTTACGACGTAGATAATATCTTTTTTTACAATCAGAAATTGTGAAAAAAATATTGAATAGCACACAATATTAATTTGAACTTTTCTATAAACATATGTATATTATAATATATTTTTTTATTAAAGCCGAGACGGCTTGTAGGCGGCTTTAATAAAAAAATGTAAGTTCTGTACAGTAGAATATATTAAATTACGTTATATAATTATTTTTCTATATAGAACAAGTATTTCAATTTTAGTTGATGTAGTCTGCCCTTTACCCTTGTATGTCAACGTGTCTGTTGACTTATAATCAAGATGTTATTTTCTATTATAAAATGATATTTTTATCTTATAAAGCCGACAAGCCTTCGTGGCGCAGTGGATAGTGTTTAACTGTAAACACGATGGTTGTGGGTTCGATCGGGGTAAGGTTATATTTAAATTGGTTGCATTTCATCCTATATCTTATAAAACAAAGTCGCTTTTCGTGTCTGTCTGAACTTTCTAACTCTTCTTCTTCTAAACCACCCAACGGATTTTTATGCGGTTTTCACCATTAGGTCGAGTATTTCTCAGGGAAGGTTTATATATAGTTTATTATTTGTACATTCTTATGTAAATTAACATAAATACGATAAATGTGTCTAAAGTCCTACCCGTTGAGACACTTTCGCGCATGCGCTGCTTTAATGGTAAGTACTACACTACAAAAAAGTCCGCGAGAGCATATTTTTATCTTATAAGGATAACGTGGAGTGATCATATTTCTGTCTAAAAATAGTAATTTCAATATATTTTTTATTGTGAGGGATATTTTTCCATAATGGTATTAATCCTTATCCTTTAAAATACTTTATTAATTTTCTACGTTAAACGAAGACAAAATTAGCTTTTTACACTATTTCGAAATTGCGAATAGTTTTAGAGAAAAACGCATTTAATTGTTGACACATCCCGCCGTTGACTCATCAGCTGTGCCGACTCAAGTTTTACTTATCTCTTACTCTCAGCATATGAATAAGTATATTAGTTATGTTGGCCATTTAATGTAGATCAAAACTGTCTTTTACTGTTTTTCATTTTAATAAGTACTTTAGAAGTTGTTACAATATCAAAACATCCTTGCTGCGAAACGCGCCCCGCGACGTTTTGCTTATACAAGCGCGTCATGAGCAGTCATCGGTGGTTCAGTGGTAGAATGCTCGCCTGCCACGCGGGCAGCCCGGTTTCAATTCCTGGCCAATGCATTCTATTTAATTTTTCTCACAGGCAGCCACGTAGTGCTTGCTTTTCATCAGGGACAGAATACTCTCTTCAGCATTAACCACAAGCTCGAAAAAAAAACCCGCCCGCTATAGAGGCATAGCAACGAAGATTTAGATGCGTTTGCACGTATTGGATAATTGGAGTTGACTATAATATTTCAGCGCGATATATTTGGTTTTTAATTTTTGTAGTAGTTATTAGTAGGTAGGCTTTTGTTTATAATTTCTTCCGTTTAAAAATAGTCATTTAACTATCTAAAAATAGTCATTTAAATATATTTTAATAAGTACTTGAAAAGATTAGTAGCACAGATTTAAAATTACGGTACCTACTAAAAAATCCATGCCGACTAAAACAATTGGAAAATCCTTATTGAAACTACGAAAATGCGGGTTGCATTAGAGTTTAATTAATTTTCACATTATCTTAAGTGCTTTGCAAACATACATTAAATGAATAATCCAGTAGTAAAAGCGGGCGAAGCCGCAAGGGGGTCGCTAGTAAATAAATAGAGAGAAGAGAGAATAGAGTAAACTCTATCCTAGTAGTCAAAGCACGGTGTTGAGTTCCGCCAGTTAACACGCAATGTCTTCAAAATTAGGCGTTTTAATCTAGCTAGCCTTCTATTAAGAAGAATGCGTGAATCTGCTTATTTTCACTTTTTTTTAAATGTGAAATGGATCCTATTGTTGCTATGAAAATTATATTGTCGTTAGATTCAAGAAAATATAATATTATGGTTGTTTTGTAGCAAGTCAGGGGGCAAAGGGTGGTCCAAAACAGTGACACGATTTTTTAATTAATATTTTTAATAAAAACATAGATGTGAAAGGAGAGCCAAGTTAAATGTTAAGTAAAGCGTCGTTCTCGACTTCATCGACAAAAGTATGGAAGATCTAGGTCGTCGTGGGAAGGGGCATAAAGGTGTGATTGTAACGCTACGTTTGTGGGTTCGATCCCCAGTTGGGTAATTAATTTTTATTCATTAATATTTGCATTTCTTCGCTCTGGCACCAAGGCAAAAAGGGAGTTGAGTTCCGCCACTCAATATGCAATCTTAAACAACTAAAGGTACCAGATAGACAAAGAACCCAGTATTTTTCACAAATTTTACTGTTTCTTTATATTAGAAAATTGAATTAAAATATATATTCCACTATGTTGATCATGTTGGGGTATGTAAATTATAAATCATTATAATTTAAATTTATAATCAGTAATTTGAAATCTTACATAAATTAGTACTAAAGTTTACGTCTCTAAAGCTACTTAATTAACATGTTAACGTATGTCTATTCGTGGTAGTTATAGCTTCAAATATTATTAAAGGATTTTTATAATGTCTAACAAGTTAAACGGAAGGAGTAAGATGATTTATATGAAATGGTCTCTGACGGCTAAACTGAATAAGATATAAGTTTCTACGTATGTGACGTATATTACTTGAACGTAGAGCTTTCATATTATTTAATATAGAACGAGTGTACGAGATGAACATATACATATGTGTATCAAAAAATACATTTTGAATGAAACCCATTCTAAATAATATTTTTTTACAAATAACAATCATATTTTTTAATGTTCTATCAAGTTTTAGTGATAAAACACTCTTTTCCCACTTTTGAATTTCGAGATAATTTATTGGAAAGCGGAACCCGGCACTGTCAACTTCGTCTAATTAGATAAATAAATAAAAGGTATATATTTCTTCAGCTTCACATTGTTTTTTCAGCTTTTCACTTCACATCCCGCACCTGTGTGAACCTGGAAACCTAATGCCATGATACTCCGTTCCCATGAACACATTTCAATACCCTACTTTGCGTCAAATTGCTGGGGCATTGCGTGTTAAGTGGCAAAAGTTAACACCGCACTTAGCCTTGTTATCAGAGCCAGGAAATGGAATTATTTCATTTCCCTGAGTGGAAATCGAACCCACAACCTGTCGCTTTCACAGCCAAATGGCCTTCGCCACGATTGGCCTCTATTATAGATATATTACACTCATATCCTATATATTATATACATTTTAAAGAGAACACATGAAAAAGCTTAAAGTAAATAGCTCAACAAATATACTATTCATCAAATAGTCTTGGAACATCAACTCCTCAGTCAACACTCGAGGACTGAGTGTCGCGAATATAATTCAAATGGAATGAAATGGAATGGAAATCGTCACTAAAGTTTATATATAAATTATTCTGTACTACCTTTGTGTACACCTGCGCTTTGGATATATGGTGTATGTTTGTATTTATTTTAGTTGAAGTACTAGGTATTTGTTTTTTTTCAGCTTCACGGATATATCGTATATATCAGTATACGCAGAGGGAGCCTAGTGTTAAGACACTCCGCTCCACACTTCCAGCCAAATTCCGAATTGGTAAAATTGGTTCTCGATAACACAGCGCAGAAATGAAAATATTAAATATTTAATTTCCTCGAGTGGAAATCGAATCCACAACCTGTCACGTTTACAGTCACACGTTTGTGGCACTGCGTCATGACTGGCCTATAAGTAAAAGTCTTTAAAAGATATATTTTTATAATTTTTAAAAGATTCATGCTCTTTCACACATAGTAGGATAGATGTAGGACAAGAAGTGCCCGTTTACACTTTTTGGTTAAAATTAAAGATATTGCGGAACCCAACGCCACCCTTTGTCTACAAAACCACGCCACGAGTCCACGACTGCCTCGACACACTGCGGGTCGTAATAACAAAACTTTCTAAGAAGAATATTAATATATTTATATCTTATAGCAAAGTTTGTCTACACTAACTGTCAAACTAATGATAATATAGTAACATAGGTAAGGTAGGATTGCCACTGACAACTAATCGCTATGTTTATCTGACATGTAATATATTAATTACATAGCTATAATGACGTTGAACTAAAAGTTTTTTTTAGGCAAAGGGAACTTGGGAACATAGTGTTAAGACATATATACATAAAACTAATGTTTTAATGATTTTGCGGGCGAAGCCGTAAGCCAATCGCTAGCAAGATATAAAATAAAAGTCAGATTTGTATTTTTTTACACTTTCGAATTATATAAAATGTAAAACACTCTAAGCCGACGATATATAACATCGTTATCAGTGTACCTTAACTAATCTAAAACAAACTTTTATCGATAAGACCCCCCAAACTTCATCACTTTGGGAAGTAATCTTAACTGTCATTAGGAAACCTTTATCGAACTAAAATACCCATTCTATTGAAACAGGTGAAATTATATAGTATTGATAGTAATTATTGGTTATCAATTATTTAGTGAACGTCATTATGGTACATTAGAATATGAAAAATATAATGCAGCAGGATTTGAACCCGCGCGATTTGAAATTTGTCCAAGTGCTCTGAAACTAGCTATCGATATATAAATATAATAATGTAATAAGATCACTAAAGTAGTTCAGATGAGAAAATTAATAACTATATGCGGGCGAAGCCGCGAACGGGTCGCTAGTATGCAACAAGATATTTCTATCTATTTATCTTCCTTAAAAGATGTTATACCACTTCTATACAAGGAATGTTATTAAACGGAAGTACTTATCCAGCTACGTATGCACCTGGAAGTAATAATGGAGGGAAGGGGTGTATTGAAAATACTGTCACGTCGCGGGGAACATTGTGCAGGTGGTCACGTCTAACCTAACCCTGACTTGCCATCATCTCTTGTATATTAGATTTTTTTTTCTCATTGTATATTGTCTTACAATAAATTGAGTTTTAGGTAGCAAAATTGATATTTTAACCAACTTCATAAAGGAGGAGGTTATCCATTAGACTTTTTTTGTATATATGTGCATTGATTGCAATTATAAATGGTTTTTATCAAAATTGTATACTTTATACTTTGAGAGAAATTGTTTTTTGGCTTGCGCAGTTGATGTTTTGATTACGGTAAACAATTACTTTAGGTATAAATATTATTAGTTAAAATATTTTTTAAATTTTTAATGTGTTATTTATATTTCTTTTACACAGTATAAAAAAATGTATAAACAGAAATAAATAACGCAGCGGGACTAGAACCTGCTTCTTGGATACCGTACAACCGGTATGCCTATACAATTAAGCCATACGTTCTATAAGTTACATTAAAATTCATATAAGGTTATTGTAACTTACTTAAGTTGTTACTATATCTGTAACCATATCGAGCTGAACTAATAAATTATTTAGTAATGAACTAACATTATCATATAATTATAAATTTATTATCTTCATTTGCATAGTCTGGCTCGGCCTAAGACGTAGCGTTAGGTTGTCTAAGGTGTGAAAAATAGAATAGAATAGAATTTTTATTTGTCCATACCTATATTATAAATTCTAAAGTAACTCTGTCTGTCTTTTACGCAATCAGGGCGACCGTTGCTAAGCAACGATTTGCAAAGTTTGTTGTTACAAAACGTCACCCAAAATGAGCTTACTTAACGCATCTCTCTATTGAAAACTGAAAATAATTTCGTAAATATATTTAATAAATATTCGTATAGTTCAAGCGGGCGTAGCCGCGATCGGGTCCACTAGTATTATATATAATTACATAATGTAATCCTATTATTACCTAAACGTCGTTTATTATATAAAATTACCTATTTACCTTAATACATACATTGTATGAAACAAATTATATTTATCTTTCCATTTAAATGTTACACGTGCTAACAACGCTGATGCAAAGAAAATCCTTATTTCATAAGACCTATACCTTATAAATATATTAATAATACATACAATCCACATATAAATAACATCTATTTTTATCCTTTTAGATTTCTGATATTTTTAATAGTCAATATTTACAAGAAAATACATAATCCTTTTTTTTACATCTCTGCGGTGAAGCCCAAAAGGAGGGTTATATTTTTAGCTCGTATCTATGTATGTATGCACCTTTGTTCCCTTCTAACTGTTAAAATAGTGAAATACCGTAATGGCGCGAGTGTTATTGTGTTTATGCAGTAGAGTTTTTTTAATTTTCTTTATAATTTCTTTCTTTTTAGCTTTACGCCGTATCCCACAATACACATATAGTTGGGTAGGAAGAAACTCTCCGTTCCTCACTTTCCGCCTAATTTTTGCGATATTGTTTGTAGAGGTAAAACTCATCAGTGCACTTTAGAACTCTAGAGCTTCCTATTTTCCAACGATTTGGTATTGCGTGTTATTAAAAAAACGAATGTCCTAATAAACAAATACCAGCTTTATTTGTATCAATAATATTGACATTACGACATTCATTTGCTAAAAACATAAGGAAATCGTAAATAGTTCATAAAATTAGAAATTAGCACATTGGTGACTCGCGTAAGAATCTATTAGATTGAGTGAGATTGTAATTACAAATGATGCAACTTATCTCCGTTTTGCACTATCTATTGATTGGGTATTGAAGAATAATACTTTTTTTATATTTTTTATTACGCCATTACGGTATAGTATCTTCTGCGCGCTGTATTGGCTGAACGCGATAGTTCTAGGTTCACAACTAGTGAAATATTTAAATATAATGAAGTATATACATTTCCCCAATCGGGAATCAACCGCAATCATCGTCGCGTTTACAGACAAGACCTTTGCCACTACGCCCAAAAGATTATTTAGCGAAAATTGGCTTAATTTATATTTTCATTTCTTCGCTCTGGTGCAGGCAAAGCGCGGCGCTGACTTCCTCCTCTCAACATGCAATGCCTCGTGAATTCTGCGGAAAATGGGGAACAGAGTGTCTTAACACTAGGCTCCCTCTGCCTACCCCGCTATGTGCGCGACAACGTGAAACTGATTTTCTGTATATTCGAACAAAGGTAACAGTCCAAGTTGTTTCAAAATCGATTCAGTAGTTTTTGAAATAGAGGTATCCATTTGTTCAATAAAGGTACCTAGTTAATTGAGATGCATTTGAATTACCATAGTGCTTGACCCTCAATTTTCTTCCTTTTCCGTCAGTGTGAGATGGTAAGGTAAATTAAGGAAATTGTTTACCGCTACAATACTGTTACATTCGTCACCAGACCGAGGAAATGAAAATATTACATTCATTTCCTCGAGTGGGAATCGAACTCACAACCCACCATACTTACAGTCGCACGATTATGCTCGTGCGTTACGACTGGCCCCTAGTAATATTTTTATTACGATTAAAAACGCCTGATTCGAGTAAGAAAGCAAAAATCATATTATGACAAACAATAACGTGATAAGGAAATAGAAAAAACGATAACAAGTTTTCAAATAGTCCTTGGTCTATAATCAATATCAACTTTGAAAATGCAAAATAATTACTTAATTATTTTCAAATAGTCAATAAATTTAGTTAAGGTCGTCAATTCAATTTCGATTGAGGTAAATATTATGGAAAACTTAAAACTATAATTTGTTCGTTTTTTTTATACTTTTCGTTGAAACGTCTCTAAATTTTATAAATTAAATATATTTTTTATAATCTATTTAATTTAATTAGATTAATTAAAATTATTTTATTTATTAATATTTGCGACGGTCGTGGGTTCGATTCCCGCTCGGGGAAGTGAATTATTTAATATTTTAATTTCCTGGCTCTGGTAAGTTGTCAAGAAAAAGTTGTAAGAAATTTCTCCAAAAAGTGATGTACGGAGTGACTTAACAATAGCTATAATTGAGATGTGCTGAAGTTAAAAATACAAATGTTTAAATTAAGCATAAATACTTTTATTTTTTTTTAATTTAATCCTACACTAAGAATAGAAAAAATATATTGAGAAATTGTATTAAAATTTTCATGTAACGGGATTCGAACTCGTGTCTCTCGGATACCGTCAAAGGAACGCGGTTTTATAGATGTTTTCTCTACTGTACTTACAGCATTCATGGACCTCAATTATGATGATTGAAATGGCATGTCGATTAAACGTTGATGACTGACATCTTCGAGTGCAGGCAACTGTAGAGATGGAGTGACGCTTATAATTAGCTCTTACCAATAAGTAGAGAAACATATCTGCTCTAACATTTTTTTAGATCATACGTATATTTCTCTCTCCTTTCTTCTCTCGATAAATAGTATATACAATACAAAAATAGTTTTTCAATAGGAACCAGCGGTTTTGAGATTATCGCGTAAAAATAAACAAACTTGCCAGCATAGTATTATTAAAGTAAAGTTTATTATAATTTGCTAATTTTTTTTTATTTCATGTTTTCAATCAGGTTTCGAAAATTAGGCGATGTTTAAGGGAGGTCTTGGCATCAGGTTCCTTCTGTCTACAGTGTACAATGTTTAAATTTTTTTTTAAGATTTATGTATATTTTATTTTATTTTTTTTTTGGATTTTTTTTTTATTTTATTTAATACATACAGACGAGTACACATAATAATATGAATTAAAATGACATTTCTATCGATTTAGCAAATTATCACAGATCAAGGTTAGATTTAGCGTAAATAAAATTAAAATGAAAACTGATTTTAATACGAAAAGGTGTAAATATTTTTTTATATTAATATTATGTTTATTATTATGATGCAATAGGGCTCCTACCTTTCGTAAGAAGAACAGGTTTTTAGATTTATCGCTTCTATTATTACTAATATATAATTTGTTATACAGTACATTTCCACGATGCGACATATATGCATGTAAACAAATTACTTTAAGTCTATGTAATTAATGGCTTTTGCTTAATGATTGTAAATTCAAATCTTGTGTTTTTTTTTTGTTTTCTATAACGAAAATGGAGTAAGGGCATTGTGGTGTAGCGGGTCAATGTATGTATGTAACGTGATGGTTGTGAGTTCAATGCCAACTTGGGAGAATAAATAATAATAAAAAGAGAAAAATTCAGCCGTGGCCGTCTTGGCGAATAGGTATGTGGTTGTTAACGTAGCGCTTGTGGATTCCATTCCAACTTGTAGAAAGAAAGTGAGGAAAGGCAATGTCTTGATGGGGAGCGGAGTGTCGTGAAACTAGGTTTCCAGGTTCTCTCTGCCTTCCTTACTATATGCGGCATACAGCATGAAGCTAAAAGAAAAAAGCTAACCATACCATTCCTTTCTCTCTGCCAGTCTGAAAAAATGGTGAAGTGCGAGTCAGACTCACCCACCAAAGATTCCGTACTAATTTTATGATTGTGCGTCAAAGTTTTTAAATTTATAAAAGTTAAAAATGATCTTGACAGCCGTCTCTATAGAAAGGTAAACTGACAGACGGAGTACAAAGTGAAGATATAATGGTTTCGATTTTTTCAAGATACAGAACCCTAAATAAACAAATAATAATATCTAAACGGGTCAGTAATAAAAATGCAAAACTAACACGCTAACGAATGTAACACACTCATATAAAATAGATTTTAATCAAAATAACAATCTAAAACCACGCGATTAGCAAAAAATGTAAACAACAAGCAAGTTTTTTTTTGTGTAAGTAGTAATTTTTGTAACACCAATAGTGTTATTACTGCTTATTAATATGACTTGCATCATTTTGTCCCTTCTAATAAATTGTAATATAAAAAATATTTTTTTGTGTAGGTACTTTAAAGTACCTACAAAAAAATACCCAAAAAAAACTTACAATTAAATCGCAAAACAAGACGTCATTAAAAAAAATGTTTGTTAGAAAATGTATCAATAACATGTTTTTCTTCACCTGTTTATATGTTTACAGAAAATTAGCAGATTTTTTTTTCTTTTATTAAATTTAAAGCTGTTTCTTTTGTAGCAAGACACATTGAAAAGATTGTTTAGTTGTCAGTACTAATGTCAGAAACTCCTTTTTTTAGCTTCGCGATGTATCCCTTCTTCATGTGTTAAGACACTCCGTTCTCATTAAGACACTTCCTTTCTCCACTTTCCGCCGAAATCTGGACTCTGGCAGAATCTGGCAGAGCTTTACGCCACAATTTGACGAGAAGAAACTAAAAGTACTTGTTCAAAATATTTAACTTTGTATTCGATAGTTCATTTATCAGGAAAAGATATATGTAGGTTATATACTTGCGGTCCAAGTAGGCTGCGACGGCGAAGCCGCAAGCCGCAGTGTTCAAAATTAATTAATTATCTAATAGTTCAATTTGTTGTTTTTACTGCGATTGTCTAGTTTTCACTATCATATGTCTTACGCTATATCCCACATGTAACAGAGTAGGCAAAGAAATTCTAGTGTTAAGATACTCCGCTTCGATTTTGCGTGTTCAGTTACGGAACTCAACGCCGCGTTTTGTCTCGAAATATTTAATAAGTCTAATCAAATATTTAAATTTCTTCGAGTGGGAATCGAACCCACAACCAGCCGCGTTTACGTAGTACACGCTTATACCCGTATTCTATGACTGACCCCCTCTGATCGTGTTTTGTCTCAAAATATTTAGTTAGTCTAAACAAATATTTAATTTCCTCGAGTAGGAATCGACCCCACAACCTACCGCGTTTACGTAGAACAAGGATACACGCTTGTACCCCTGTTCTGCGACTGACCCCCTCTGATCTTCAATTATATAAGACTATTAATAATAATCATAATCTACAACAATTATGACATTTATAATAATTACAAATAGGTACATATTAATAGAACAACTGACTGCATAATGTACACAGAAGCAAGGGCAAGTAAATAACCGTATGTTTTCATAGTCAGCTTGGCAATTGACTTGCATTAGTGTAAGCTGTGGCCGTATATGACTATAGCAATATAATATTTTTATTAGTATTTGAAATTATGGATTGTAAAAACGATAGTAGTAAGTTCAGTTCTCATTTGGAGAATGTTTATTTTTGTTCAACCTCACATGCTTTCTCGCAGGTATATAGTGAGGACCTACTGCTAAGATACTCCGTTTTCCAATTTCCGTTCGAGTTGTAAACATTATTAAAGTTCCTGATCTGGAAAACCGTTTGGCGCAGTGGTACAATTGTCTGACTATAAACGCGACAGTTGTGGGTTCGATTCCCAATCGGAATGAAATATTTAATATTTATATTTCTTCAATCTGCTAACAAGATAAAGCGCGGCGTTTAATTCTACCATTTAATATGCAATGACTTGAAAATTTGGCGGAAATTGGGGAATGGAGTGTCTTAACACTAGGTTAGGGAGTGTAGGGGAGCACTAAGAAAATAATTTCTCGAATATCCAACTCGAACGGGACTTACCTTTTCACTTCTTGAAATTCACATAAAGAAAATTTAGAGGCGAGGACTAGTATATATATCGATAAATAAAAAATCACAACCAAAAATAATATTTTAGTTAGGTATAGCGAAATTCCAGTAAAGTTTTGCTTTTTCTATTTATTTCTTTTTACAGAAGTTAGAGTGCCTAAAGCTTAGCCGCAGGGAGTACCATTTCTTCTATTAAAGAGCTTTACATTACAAGTTTTATTTACTTTTTTTATGTTTACTTAATGTTGTTTCAATTTTCTTTTTCTATTATTGTTAAATATAGTTTTGAAACATAATAAAAAAGGTCATGTTGGTGATTGTAAACGCGAAGGTTGTGGGTTCCATTCCCATTTGGTGGAATAAACAATTTAATAGTTTCATTTCCTTTCTCTGGTAACGAGGCAAAGCCGGTGTTGAATTTTGCCACTCAAAACAATGCCTGCAGAATTCGGAGGAAAATGGAGAACGGAGTGTTTTAGCACTAGGTTCCCTCTGCCTAACCTGTTGCGTGGGGGATACATCGTGACGCTGAAGAAATCTAATCATGCCTATAATATTTTCATATCCTTTAACAGAGACAATTGTTAATACCACAGATTGGAGGTTTAATTATTATTATGCCTATACATATTATTAGGCCTAGGACAAGTTAAAAAATATTACGATTTAAATATTTTCATAGTAACAAAACTATGTTTTAACTTATCTATTTTTTTTATTATTATAAAACAACTATACATATCTATCTAACAATGAACCATGTTAGGTTTATCAAAAACTTAGAAGGGTCACAAGTTTTTATACAATTGGCAAAGATAACAACTAATAATATAGGTACATAACTACTTGTCAAGCACTCGCACATTTTACGATAGACTTAGGAGAGAACTAAATTACTAAAAAAATACTTTGTTTTTAAGAAAACGCGACAGGTTGTGGGTTCGATTCCCACTCGACCCTACCCTATTATGTACGGGATACAGCGTTTTTCCTTTAATCTTAATTAGGTACTTCTCGACGATCTCATTAAATAACTATGATATTAATAATAATAAAATTTCCAAAGTGTTACTTAAACTCATAACTCCCCTAATAAATCTTAACAGCATTTCAATGTCAATAGTAATTTTATAATAATCGGTACAAATGGAGCATTATTTACGATTTTCCTCGTAGAAGATAGCTTTGCATATTTATTATTAGGTATACAGCTCAATTGAAATATAATAATATAAGTATTTTATATTTATTTGCTTTGTTATAAGGAAATACATATTGTAAGAGTAATAAACTACATAATTATATAATACTAGTGGACCCGAACGCGGCTACGGCCGCTTGAACTATACAAATATTTATTAAATATATTTATGAAATTATTTTCACTTTTCTATAGAGAGATGCGTTAAGCAAGCTCATTTTGGGTGATGTTTTCTAACAACAAACTTTGCAAATCGTTGCTTAGCGACGGTTGTTATTAACTTGGCGGAATAAATTGCATGTTAAATAAATAAGTACATATGTATGCATGTATTTTAATATGGTATATATCGAAAATATTACATATATGAGAAAAAAAAGTATCCTATGTTTATGCCGAGACCCTCAAGTATCTCTATATGAGTATTTTATCACAATTAAATTAGCGGTTTGGCCCTGATTGCTTAAAAGACAGACAGACAGACAGAGTTACTTTTGAATTTAAAATATAGGTATGGATATTCATATATGTATAAGACGCCATAGTGGTACAGTAGATCACCGTCTGACTGTACCAATATCGTTATTGATTCAATCCCCATTCGAAGGGGGTATTTATAGTTTTATATTTCTTGGATTCAGTGTTGGGTTCCGCCACTTAAGATGTAATATCTCGAATTTTTTTTATACTGGGTTTCTTCCTGCCGGCACTATATTTTGGTTGGGAAATGCGTTTATTGCGTTGCACCTATATGAGACGCCGAAGGAACGTTCGTGCATGCCTTAGCACGGCACCTCAAGGGGAAGCTCCACCTTCTGCGAGCTATAAGGGCCCTTCATAGGGCAACCGCAGTCTCGATAATTTGCACCTTCTTTTTTGAAATTTCTACTGAAACTGCAAAAACGAGTTTTGTAAAATTAACATTTTCACTAGAAAGAAATTTTCAAAATTCATACAAAACGAAATATTTACCAAACGGATTTTTCCATTTTACTTCATTAAATCCTCACAGACTGTTATGTAATGTGTTCATATATACAGCAATTAATCCTATATCTTATAAAACAAAGTCGCTTTTCGTGTCTGTCTGAACTTTCTAACTCTTCTTCTTCTAAACCACCCAACGGATTCTTATGCAGTTTTCACCATTAGGTCGAGTATTTCTCAGGGAAGGTTTATATATAGTTTATTATTTGTACATTCGTATGTAAATTAACATAAATACGATAAATGTGTCTAAAGTCCTACCCGTTAAGACACTTTCGCGCATGCGCTGCTTTTATGGTAAGTACTACATGAAAATAATGTACTGGAGTATTGTTCCTCTTAATAAGATCTACAAAAAAGTCCGCGACAGCATATTTTTATCTTTTAACGATAACGTGTAGTGATCATATTTCTGTCTAAAAATAGTAATTTCAATATATTTTTTATTGTGAGGGATATTGTTCCATAATGGTATTAATCCTTATCCTTTAAAATACTTTATTAAATTTCTACGTTAAACGAAGATAAAATTTGCTTTTTACACTATTTCGAAATTGCGAATAGTTTTAGAGAAAAACGCATTCAATTGTTGACACATCACGCCGTTGACTCATCAGCTGTGCCGACTCAAGTTTCACTTATCCCTTACTCTCAGCATATAAATAAGTATATTAGTTACGTTGGTCATTTAATGTAGATCAAAACTGTCTTTTACTGTTTTTCATTTTAATAAATACTTTAGAAGTTGTTACAATATCAAAACATCCTTGCTGCGAAACGCGCCCCGCGACGTTTTGCTTATACAAGCGCGTTATGAGCAGTCATCGGTGGTTCAGTGGTAGAATGCTCGCCTGCCGCGCGGGCGGCCCGGGTTCGATTCCCGGCCGATGCGTTCTATTTAATTTTCCTCACAGGCAGCCACGTAGTGCTTGCTTTTCATCAGGGACAGAATACCCTCTTCAGCATTAACCACAAGCTCGAAAAAAAAAACCCGCCCGCTATAGAGGCATAGCAACGAAGATTTAGATGCGTTTGCACGTATTGGATAATTGGAGTTGAATGTATTATTTCAGCGCGATATATTTGGTTTCATATTTTTTGTAGTAGTTATTAGTAGGTAGGCTTTTGTTTATAATTTCTTCCGTTTTTAAATAGTCATTTAACTATCTAAAAATAGTCATTTAAATATATTTTATTAAGTACTTGAAAAGATTAGTAGCACAGATTTAAAATTACGGTACCTCCTAAAAAATCCTTGCCGAGTTGGAAAATCCTTATTGAAACTACGAAAATGTGGGTTGCATTAGAGCTTAATTAATTTTCACGTAGTCGTATTTTTCAAGTAGTAAAAGCGGGCGAAGCCGCAAGGGGGTCGCTAGTTACCATATATAAATAAACCTTGACTTGTAGTTGCCATAGCAACCTGAGAACGTTGTATTAAAATACTCACGTTTTAGTAAATATTACGTCAATGCTTTTTAAAAATATATCCTGTTTGTTTTTCCGTAGTTATATCGAGAACTATCCAAATATATTTTTAATGTTAGGTACTATTTAAAAATATTATATTTTAAATAGTACCTAACATTAAAAATATTTTTTATACATTCTGGATCACTCGACACTCGTTCTTTTTTAGCTTAACGCTGTATTCCACATATAGAACAGTAGACAGAGTCCCCCTGGAAATCTGATGTTAACACACTCTGTTCCCATTAAGACCCTTCCGTACTCCAGCATCCACTGAATTCAGAAGGCATTGTGTGTTACCAGAGGGAGAAAAATAAAATATTTAATCTAGTGGGAATCGAAAGTACAACCCGTCGCGCTTATAGTCGAAACTTGAAAACAAATATATTTTTAATTATTTGCTTAGAGTCGTAGCCCACAGCTTAATACCGACAAAAAACGTAACTTTACGTGTCATACATTCCTCATAAATGTATGATTATTGTTAAATTTTCTTAATAATTATTTTATAATATATAAGGTATTTATATATAATTTTATGAATATATTTCAATTCTGAGACATTGTAACGCGTGTTGGTAGATCACGATTTTCTACTTAACTTAAATATAGTGTATGCGAATCTTCTTAGAATATTGATATTTAGTTTGTTTTTACTAAGAACTTACATGGATACAATGAAATCAGAAGAAATAAAAAATAATATATGATATTTACAGAAGAAGAATGAAAGAAAGATGAATGCACGAGCGACCTTTTCGTACGATATCGTAGCGGAATCTATTTAGCTGACTGAATCCGCAATGAAGGAATACACACTAGGGCCTCAATGTGTAAAATATATGTATTTATTAACGTACACTATGGACTCGTTCAGATTTATTAGAAATTTCTGCAACTTGAATTTTTCACTTGATTTAATTTTAAAGTAATATATTTTTTAAGATTCACTCTTCTATACGTACCAGGATAAATAGAAGGAACCTAGTGATAAGACTCTCCGTTTCACACTATTCGCCGAATTTTCGAGATATTACGTCATGAGTATTTTACACACCAAGGGGTGTGTAAAAACCCTCTTCTCCCGGTTAAAATGCGCAAGTGCAGCTCTTCTATCTACCTAACCACAATATGTCTTAAGTCCTATTCTTAATAAAGAATCGAATTAACAACCACTGAAATTATATTCATTTTTAACATAAGCATTTTATTGCCAGTAGCTAGCCTCTTAAAGGAAAATTCTTTTATTCTGTTAAAGAGTTAACAGGTGTTATTTGTATTCTGATCGACGATTAAAAGTATTTGAATAGCATAATAAATTACATATTTCAATAAATTATTAAGTAAAAAATTATTGAGATGGGATCACGTATGCGCTTAGTAACAAGTTCGATTTCCGGACTATTAACTAGCCTTTGTACTTTTATTATTTAAAATTATGCATTCCTTCGAGTAGGAATCGAACCAGCGATCATTGTTTCTACTCTCAGGTGCAGTCCCGCTGTATATGTAAGGTCCTTACAAAAATACTACATGCATTACCGTACCTTAGTTTTTTTTAACAGAACGAAGAAGTTAAAATGGGAATCAAACCCATATTCGTCAAGTTCATCAAACCATAATCGCCACTACGCCGAGACGGCTTCAAAATATCTCAATAAAAAAATTAAACATTGAAATTTGACATATCAATACCTACTAATATCATAGACATATTATCATACTTAGATAGTATGTTCTGGTAACTAAAAATAATAATATGTAACATAATATAAGCTAATTATTATAATGAGTCGTTATATAACAGCTTATTAATATAATAACAAAAATAGATATATATTTATCGCTCGTTCAAGGTGTTCTTAGATGAATTGTGTATGTTCTTTAGAAGAGTTTGCTCATCTTTTCATGAATATTTGATACAAAAAAAAACATTGTCGCTACGTGGATAATCTAAATTAAATTATAATTATTAAACTTATTTTTAGGGTTCCGTATCTCCAAAGGTAAAAACGGAACCCTTATAGGATCACATTGTAGGCAGTCTATTGTTTAAAATATAAGTAAACTAAAATTAAATACAAAAACTTTTATAAGCGACTGTACTGTTGAGCCTGTTGCCGGCTCTTCACAGCAGAATTTCCTTCCTAGCCGAAGGTATTTTTATGTTCATTCAGCGATTCAAAAGCTCTGCATATCTCTCGCCTCGTCCACTCTCATAAATCTCTTCATACATGTCTCGAAGGTCAACTGAGATCTCTTCCTGTCTTTCTCTTACCACTCATGCTTGCTTCATAAATTTGTCATTATTTCGTCATTCATTCTATCGGCATGCCCAAAGCTACGAGCACGTTTTTCTTCATTATCATTTTGAGATGATGTCTGTAAACGTTGGTTGTGGGTTCGATCCTCACTCGAGGAATTTAAAAATTGACTTTATATTTTTACTCCATACGCAATACCTCATGAATTCCGCGGAAAATAGAGAACGTTTATTACGTTCTTCTGTCTACCCTGCTGGGTGCGGGATACAGCGTGAAGCTGATCTAAATTATTTTTATATCTTTCATAATATTTCACAACTCCATACAATATGTTTTTGTTAAGATAATGTCGATAAGTACAAGATATATCATTAAGGTATAATTGTCTCGTATGGGTATAATTATGTAAACTGATTCCTTAAGTGATGTTTAATTGTTTTAACAATTATACACTTTCATAATATTATTAAATATTGTTTTAGGCTTTATAGGGGGTCGATAACTCTTTTGGGATTAAGGCTAATTAAAAGCAATTGATTAATATATGTATGTATATATTACAAATATATCAGAAAAATAAACAGTTCAGTTCTTTAGTAGGAGTCATAAAAAATCGATCGATCATACAACTCAGCCGAAAATACTTTTGAAATCTGGTATTTATTATGCAGGTTCCTAAGAGAACGTAGGGGAGCAATAAGAGAAGATTGTTTGAAATTTTTATGTCAATGTCAAAAAAGTATGTAATAAAATGAATTAAAAGTATAATTCATTTTATCACATTCATTTATTACGGTACTCTCTGTATATATCCATACCTATATTATAAATTCGAAAGTAACTCTGTCTGTCTGTCTGTCTGTCTGTCTGTCTGTCTTTTACGCAATCAGGGCCAAACCGCTAATTTAATTGTGATAAAATACACATATAGAGATACTTGAGGGTCCCGGGATGAACATAGGATACTTTTTTTTCTCATATTTGTAATATTTTCGATATATACCAATATATTAAAATAATTAATTTGACAAGAAATTTATTCCGCCATGTTAATAACAATGGTCGCTACGCGTTGCTAAGCAACGGCTTGGAAAGTTTGTTGTTTTAAGAAAACGTCACCCAAAGTGAGTTTGCTTAATGCATACATGGCGCGCGCCGATATAGATTTGTATACTTAACAAAAATTAGATGATTTCTATAATTAGATATTCATCCTTATGAAAATAAATATAATAGTCACTTTTAGCATTTCATCTAGATGGAAATTATAGTTTACTGTATAACATTCTAATAAATAATTAAGATGTCTCTGATTCCAAATGACCTAGCCTTCGGGCGGCGTAGTATGAGTATGACCGACGCGAACGGGCAGATGACTTTGATGATTTTGTAAATTTTTATATATTTTCGAATTACTATTATTTTTTATGTAATTATTTGCTGCTTATAATTAAT